>JBBPLS010000106.1:0-66511 GCA_038089895.1 Boletellus ananas | reverse complement strand
AATGGGGCAAGATAGAGGTTGAGGAATGTCAAAGATTGATAGAAAGCATGCCTAGAAGACTAGAGGCAGTGATAAAGGCAAAGGGAGGGCATAGAAAGTACTAAAATTATAGAGTAGAGATGTTGCTGAAATAAGTGTCCCAATGACATGATATTTTGAAATGGTTATATCTCAATCACATGGCAACCAAATCACATGACTAAGGGCTCATCTTCAGGGCAGGGGTCAGGGCTATTTATGACCCTGCAAGGGTTAGAGCTGATACATTTTAGTTATTTTGCAAATGTTAAGTCTTTCCAAAATGCTCCAATATTGGGACACTTATTTGAGCCACTGTATATTAAAGTTATGACTTGCTGAGAGCTTATCTCTCAGTTCAAATGTTGACTATTGTAGTCCTCCTTCCTCTGCTCCTTTGCCTCCTCTGTTGAATTCTGACCCCAACCCCTTGTCCCTCCTTCTCCAGCCTCTGGACCTCAGAGGACTGAGAGTGCACAAGGGCACAGTATGCCACCTGCATTGCTGAAGGCAATGTCCTTGACCCTTCAACCATCTCCAGCCCTCTCTGGCCCTCCATCCCCTCTCATCCCTATCAACCCCCTGTCCTCTGAACCTCTGATCTATCAGAGTAGAGTGGAGGAAAACACACCCTGGCAGCAGACCACAACCCCCCATCTCACCTGATTTAAGCATCTACCTCTTGCACACCACCATCAGTACCTTGCAATAGCAGGTATGTATGCTTGTGAACAGCTAAATATATTTGTGAACCTCAACTACTTGCAGTGTAATTTAAATATGAGTTGTGTATGTTTTGCATGCTTGATGCAAGTACCAGTGCCAACACAGGTGCCAGTGGACCACACTGTATAAGGTTTGTTTCTTCAGGAGTCCAAGATGGCTTGACAGACACATGTAGGCCAAGACCAAGGCACAACAGCCTTTCATTCTTGTTCATTCCAAGAGGTGGACCTTGTCAGCCTCCTTAACTTGGAGCTCAATCCAGTCAGGAGGATAAAATAGAGTGAAAAATGAGAGGCAACATCAACAAGTGTGGCATCCAGTGTAGTCAATGAGCATAGCTAGCTTGGACAGTTCCAGGAAGAAAAACAAGGTGTTCAGTTGTAGGCAACAGTATAACAAGGACATCAATGCAAACCTCTTTCGGGCGGAGAAGCAAAAAAAAAGCGCAACAGTACTATGCAAAGGATTACGTGGTTCCATACGAGTGGGATTAATTCCTGCAACAAAATCTGACGAGGGGATACTAGGTGATGTTAAAAGGTAAGGTCACGTCAGGTATATCCACAGAAGAGAAGAGACAGTGTGGTCGGCCATCAGGAAAGAAAGAAAAACACGCAGAAAACGAGGGGATGCATGAACGCGGGGAGGGAGGGGGTTGGCTGCTTCAAAGATCCGCACCGACGGCGTCCACAACATACAGCACCTGCTGTGGTCTCACAAACAGGCCCATGGACTCCGATGTAGACATGTCGCTCGGGACAGGCGATGCACTCCGCATACGCTTCATCCTGTCGAACCCAACGTGCAACTGGTCTCCCTCTCTCTTCGTGCCACCGGATCCCTTGAGCGTCGACATGCCGTTGCTCCAGTCCGTCTTGCGTCGCCGCGTCGGGCGAGTATCGTCACCAGCACCAAACTCCCATTCAGAGCCGTTGCTGCCGACATCAAAGTACCGAATGCCACCCCAAGAACCATCGCACCATGCGCGGCCATCGCTGAGATCGCCGACCCAGGTATCGATGGGTACTTCAACGCCGACCCACGGTCCGATCTCGCCGAGGACCTCTCCAATGTATCGTGCGAATGCGCGAAACCGTTTCCGCTTGGAAGAGATAATACAAGGGATGCCAATGTCGAGCGTCGCTCCCGGCGGGGCCGTAGACGCGAGGGTCGAATCTGTGAGCGTAAGTTCAGGCGATGATCTGGTCTCCGGCGTTCGTGTCGAGGTGGTAACCGTTTCAATGCTCTCTCGTCCAGCGAGGGTCTCGTCGGAAACCTGGTTTTCTTCGAGCGGAGGGGGGGTCACGACGGGGTTCGTCCCTTGATCGGGTGCCTCGGGCGCAGTATAAACAGTGTGTAGGTTCGTCTCAGTGTCGTCGTCATTATCCTCTAGTAGCTCGGACGGCGACACCGAGGGCGTGCTTGCCTTGTCGTTACCCACTTTTGACCCTTGCTCTTTCCCGATATCCATGCGATCGATACGCGGCGAAGGTGAAGGAGACGATTTCTTGCTTCCGTTCTTTTCCGCCACGTTCTTTCCCAGCGACCTCTTCTGTGCGACTGGCGTTGTACGTCCGACGGGGGGCAACCGTTTTGTTGCCGCTGCGGGACTGATCTTGGTGGCGTCCTTGTCTGGATGTCGTGCAGGGGTTCGAGTGGAGATTACCGAGACACCGGACGAGACGCGGGCCCGGACCGCTGCAACTCCCGCTGGCCCTGCTCCTGTCACGCTGGCTGTAGTGCTCTTTTTGGCAGTCGTCCCGACAGTTCGCGTGCTGACGGTTGACAAGGTGGATCCACCAGATATTTTGCGAGATCGTGTGTCATTGGAGCCGGTCGAAGTGGGCGTGGCAACCTCAGACGGTGCAGTGCGGAACGTGGACGTTTCGGACGTTGCAGAGGAGAGACTGGAGTTCGGACGTTGGGCGGAAGATGGTATACGCAGAGTGGATAGGCCATTTGTGCCGTGATGAGACGAGTGATGAGGGGGGCGGAGTGTAGTGGAATGTCGGGGGCGAGCGGAAGAAACACGGTGTCTGCTGGACGTCGACGAGGATGCTGTCCGCATAGATGCTGTACTGGAAGTGATAATCTTGGACAGGGTGGGTCGTCCGTTTGGAGAGCTGTTGACCGACGGAGTTGGCGTCGAATTGCCGTCACGGTCGTCGTCGTCGTCTTCATCGCCGTCTTTTTCACTCGCGCGCAATTCGCGGTCGTCTGCGCCGGCGATTGAGCGGCTTGAAACCGTGTTTGTGGACGGTGACTTCCGGTGACCTACAACATGCCCATGGCCACGCACTTTTCCTGCGCCAGTTCGTACGCTTGTGATGCTCGCAGAATCCGGCGTGAGCTTTGAGTCGGGTCTCTCGTTCGCACGAGAAGTCGTGCTCTGATTGCGAACCCTGGGTGAGGCGGAGGGTGTAAGGGTATTCGAGCTCCGGGCAATACTACGTATCGAACCCCCTGAGCTTAGGTTCCCATCCCTACCAGATTTCGAAGCGGGAACAGTACGTGAAAGAACAGAGGCACGGAGGGAATGGACTGAGATTGAGTCCGAGTCTGCGTCGCCGGTTCCGCGGACCAAGGAAGGGCGAAGAGCACGGGACAAGTGAGGATTTCGGAGCGTGTGATGCGGTGCGGGGGAGATAAGATCTTCGACAGGAACCTCGATCTCTGGAAACATTACAACAAGCCGATTGCAGATGCATTCGGAACACACGAATAAGAATGATCAATGAGCAAGACAAAGTTTTGACAATAAACTGCACCTTGCGAGATCTCCTTGATGGACCAACCTTCGAGGGCATCAAAGCCACCCTCCTGACGTATACCCATCCATCGTTTTCTGATCCATCTCAATAAATCAACGCGGGCATCTTCCACCTGGGCACGGATCTGAGACGTCTGCGAAAGCATTGTCGCATCTGTATCCGTAGCGTGTGGGCGCAAGAGTATGCTGGACACAAGTGTCTGGAAGTGGATGACAATGGATCAAGATTCATGGTAACTAAGGCAGGGTCACAAACATACCTGATAAACAGTCGGAGCGTAGCGCTCACTCATTCCCCGCTTAAGCGCCTCCATAACCCAGCCCACCCTCTCCCCGTCTTCAAATCCAGCTCCATCGCCTTCCAACATCTCGACCCATTCTGCCTGCTCAAAGCACGCCTCGCTCTCCCTTACGAGGCACTCGTCAATCGTTTTCTGTGCCGTCGACACCATCTCCCTCGACACATCTGCCCACGCGTCGATGGCGGCATCCAGCTTCTTCATCGCGTGTTGAGCGGCGAACAGTAATGGGAAGACGTTGGTAGGCGTCGTACGCTTACCGACGCCCTTGACGACGCTATCCCGTATCTTCTGAGGTAGGGTGGCGAATTCGGCATTACACCAGCCTTCTCCGAAGAGACCAACGAGCGCACGTCGGGCACCTCGTTCGAGGAAGTTGTTCGAGACGTCGTCGGCGAGCGCGAAATCGAGCACACGTGGAACTCTGCGGGCACATTGGCGACACCGACACCCACCAGTACCCCACTTGGCGCCAGTGATGCGTTCGTATTCGTCGAATTCGAGGAACGCATGGTAGAGGCCGTGGAGCATCTCGTACACGATGCGTGCTTGAATCTCGCTGTGGAGGTGAGAGAGCGAAAGATAGTTTGCCGATCGAAGAATAGCGAACGCGGTATCGAGGTCATACGTCCTATGAGAGAAGACGAGAGTACCCGTATAGATGTAACCCAGGGTGAAGTGGAGGGACGCGGGGGTGAACGGTGGAGAGGGGAGCGTGACTGTCAACGGTTCACCGGGTGCGGATGACCCAGCCGCGATCGTCACTTTGGGACCCCACGTAAGGAGTTGGGCCCGAAAGTACGGTGAACGAGAGACGAGAATGAAACGGTGAGAGGAAAAGATTGCAGTGGTATGCTCTGGATTTGACGTCGAGAACGAACCGGTGAGGGATATGCGAATGTCTGAGTAGAGGCGAGAACGCCACATGTAAACGAGGTCTTTGCGGAGCTTGTCGATGCGATTCTCCTCGGCGTCGACGAGCTCGCGTGATTCGGAGGTATCAAAGAGAAACTCGAAAGCCTCTCCGAGGCCTTTTCCTGTGTAGAGGTATTCCAGTTCGTTAGAGAAGAGTGCTGGAGATATTTGCTGGGGGATTCGGAGCACGCCACCTTGGTGAGTGGACGGGGATGGGGAAGAAGCGCGATATGGGGAAGGGGAACGTGAGTTGTGAGCATAATCGAGAGTCAGATTTAGCGATACGGATGACTGGGCGGGAGCTGGGGAGGGAGTGGACGAGTATGGGGTCGGGGACGTGATGGGCGGAGGGCGGAAGGAGAAGTAGCGGGCCTGGAACGAAGGCGGGGCTCGCGCATATACGATCGCTAGGAAGAGGTGAGCTCGCGAGGACGCCCGCAACGGTCATTCACACCTTTGTGGCCCCAGACCTCCTCCGTACCGTCGTGATCGTCGTCTGGATGCAATTCCCATACAACATCCGGGAAGCGATCCTTGGCATTGTGGAAGAGCTCGAGGAGGTCGCTTTGCCAGGATTGCGTGGAGAGACGCGATGCCTCTGGGATTCCGGGCGGAGGAAGGCTGTTCGTCGCCATGGACGATGAGGACGACGTGCTGGACGAGACGGCAACGACGACGGCGAGGAACGAGCTGGAGGCACTGCAGGACGTAAAACACGTGTAGACGGGTTAGGGTTCTGTTTCTGGACAGCTATTACAGGGGGTCGCGCGGGGGGTCACGCGGATCCACGATGGTCAAGCGGTCCAAGAAATGGCAGCGGGCACGGCGCGACGAGCATCGCGACGCGAAGCCGGACAACCTCGTCGGGGACGACGATGAGCACCTCGGTTATCCCAGAATCAACGTCCCTGTGGCCATGTGGGTGCGTCTCGATGCGGATTCTGTCTGTACAGTCCTCCTGACCACACGCAAGGACTTTGACCACTGCGACCCGCGTAGGTGCTCCGGGAAGAAACTCGCTAGGCTCGGTCTTATCAAGGAGCTCCGAGTCGGGCATCGCTTCCACGGCATAGTCGTATCGTGAGTCGCCGTCTATCCAGAGCTCATGATTCTCATCTCCTTCCATGCAAGACCCAATTCCACTTCCGTCGTGAGCCCCGCCGATAGAGACATTGTCGCCAAAGACGGGATCGCGGTCGTCGAGTGTTCATGGGCACGGCTAGCCGATGTCCCCTTTGCAAAGATAGCAAGTCCCCACGAGCGCTTGCGTACGTCGCTGCCACCCGACGTCCCTTTGAGCTCACGACATGACCCAGTGCCCTACCTCCTCGCGACCAACCCTACGAACTATGGCAAGCCATGGAAACTCAACTGCGTGGAAGCGCTCGCGGCTGCTTTCTGCATTACCGGATTCGACCAGCATGCAGAGACCTTGTTGAGTAGATTTGGCTGGGGTGACGCATTCTGGCAGGTTAATGGGCAAGTGTGTCGCCATGCATGTCGCGCACCCGTCTGATCTCACCTTGAGGGCATTTTTGGAGAGATACAAGACATGCAAGTCCGCAGAGGAGGTTGCCACGATGCAGGACGCGATTCTTGCCGAACTCAAAAAAGGCTATGAAGAATCGCGCAAAGATAAAGGCAAAGGTCTGTTTACTACCGTATCCGCAAATTCGTCGTCCGTGCGTCGTATGAGCGTGTCGTTTATTCGCACGTAGAATTTCCACTGGGCAGTGCGGAGGACCTCTTGGTTCCAAATCCCAACCACGCACCAGCTGTCCCTGTTCCTGTGGATGAATCCGAGTCGGGGGAAGAAGGATATGAGTAGATGTGCTTGAAGCGAGTTACCGGGATGGTATTATGTAATATCACTATGACTCCGTCAAGCTCGCTCAGTCTCTAGAGTGCTCTTGATCGCCTCGCTCGCTCAGATTCTTAGCAGAGACAGACGCCATGCGGTACTACGAGCAACGATATCCGGAGGTCGATGAGCTCGTCATGGTGCAGGTCCGCCAGATCGCAGAGATGGGCGCGTATGTGAAGCTTGTGAGTCGGGGCACCATCAGGATACGCACATACAACCAAAGGATGACACGTTGAGAACAGCTCGAGTACGACAACATCGAGGGAATGATCCTGCTCTCAGAGCTTTCCAGACGACGTATCAGATCCATCCAGAAACTGATCCGTGTCGGCAGGAACGAGGTCGTCGTCGTACTGAGGGTGGATCGCGAAAAGGGTACGTCGGAGACGCACGCACACTGCGAATTGAGGATGATTCATTCACACTCGCTTCTCGGACCCATCCTCGTGTCCAGGTTATATCGACCTCTCCAAGCGCCGCGTTTCGCCAGAGGACATCACCAAATGCGAAGAACGGTACATGAAGTCAAAGGCGGTGGCCTCGATCATGCGACACGTTGCGTCCAAGGTACCTGACGAGGGTCCTGCTTCTGCCGAGGATGAAGCCAAAGGAGTGGAAGAGGTTGCCCCCGGCGGGTCGAGCGAAGAAGCGCGGCTAGAAAAGTTGTACGAGCAGGTTGCCTGGCCGCTCGGGAAGACCTACGGGCACCCATACGATGCGTTCAAGTTGGCACTCACGTGAGCCTTCCAGATTTCGCTCGCGCATGACGTCTGTGCACGCTGATCCCGTGGCCGCAGAGAACAAGACACGGTCTTTTCTGCGCTTGTCAATTCGCCAGGCTCTGCAACCATTGACGCGCTCACGAGCACGATCGCTCGACGACTCACGCCCCAGCCGATCAAGCTTCGTGCGGATATCGAGTTGACTTGTTATACGCCGGCTGGCATCGATGCAATCAAAAAAGCACTGAGGGCGGGAGAGAAGGAGAGCAACGAGACTGTCCCAATCAAAGCCAAACTGGTCGCACCCCCACTGTACGTGTTGAGCACGAATGCAACAGACAAGGTGAGAATAGCACGCCATACGCACGGAGCGAAAACGGGGACCCACACTAAGTGCAACCCCTGACCGCTAGTTTGTCGCGGTCGACCGTCTCGAACGCGCTATCGAATCTATCCAGGGTTCGATCGAGTCTCAGGGGGGAGCACTGGTTGTGAAGATGAAGGTGATTTCTTCGATCTATTCCCTCGAGCCAGTGCTTGACGTTCCATCGCAGCCGAAAGCGGTTTCAGAAACAGAGGAACAGGACTTGGCCCAACTCATGGCCAAGGCTGGACAGGAGAACGCAGAAGTATCGGGTGACGAGGATGACGAGGAAGGGATCTAGCGCGCGACACTCGGCTCACGACTCGTTCTCAGTTACAGGTGTAGTTATCCTTCAGAGTCGTACAGTAGTCTATAAAACTCCACAGTATGGAAAATTAGTCAACAGCTTCCCACCCAATCTTTTCGCTTCGGACCACCATAGTGTGAGTCTCTGAGAGTGGTGCGCACAAAGGGTAGAGTTGTGCGTGTTGCTAGTACACAACTCGCAGTGTTTTTGGCGTGACAAATATTGTACATACGCCCGTCCCCTCTTTTCAGCGACCTTGATGAATCTCCCCAGGCAGCACGAGCCTGACACGACCCACTCGAATTTTGCCTCCTGGCATGCCCATCACTCACCCATCCATCTTACTTGTGCTGTGATGTACGGATGACGGGAATCGTTCAGCCAAGGGAACCACTACCCTTTGACAGTGGACGCCGTGAAGTACTCGCGATGTTCACGGGCGAGTCTGCTACAAAGGACGGTGTATATCTCTCTTTCATTGTGTTTCGTTCATCCTCGTAGCGCCACCAGACCGTCTTGGGACTCCATTGTTTCTTCTGGAGGTCGACAATTCGATCGACCGTCGCCCGGGTTCTGATCTCACGTGCTGTCCTCATCTTGCCCACAGACGCCTTCAAGGCACTCGGGCGAGTTCTCGGGACCGCGTCCTTTTGCCGTGCTCGATTACTCTCCGTCAGACACAAGTCAAAAAAACCTCATGTGACCCACTGGCACTCATGTTTATAACCGTGTCTGCTTCTCATTTCCGTTCCTTCTTGCTCAACAGCGGTTTACGTGCACTCACAATGCGGCCGGGGATCATACACGCGCATAGACTCTGTCGCGGGGTGTTTGATCGAGCTTCGTTGGTACTTCTGACTTTGATCAGCCCCGCAAACACGCCCCGGACAAACGCCATGAATCCGAAGGTGAGCATCCGGTCGTCGGGACCACGGTTTAGCCCGGATCAATACTCGCGGCCGCTTTCCTCAGAGGTAGCACAAGGGGATACGGCCTCTACGCGTATAGGTAGGGCTCCTTCGCTAGACTGCGGCCAGCGGCCAGGGGGTTGCCCCCCTATGAGGCACAGAATGAGCAACCAGGAACGTAAGTCATAACAGCAGCACGCACGCCAACGAGCTGACCATGCGGACAACACCCAGGATCTCCCTTGAGTCCGATGACCATCACCGCGTCCACTGCACTGTCGCAACAAACCCAGCTTGAAAAAATATTGTTCTTTTACGTCGAGCGTAAAAAAGAGACACGAGCACGAAAAAGCGCAGTTAGACGAGCTCGGGATACACCGCTGGTCTTGTATGTGGTTCTGGAGTGGACGGGGAGTGGCTTGCCCTCGAATACACAACTTGAATGCTCGTCGGCACGGGCGCGAATGCGAAGAAGATGCGCGTTCAGTCCCCTCAATCCTGTCGACTGTGGTCCAGTGGTCCCAAGGCCTCGATGGCAGACGACGCCAAGCAAAAATGGTCGCGTCCTGTTGCCGCTCGTCTGGATACGGTCGCTTTTGAACCAGGACATGGGGTGAGTCGATTTTTTCTTGTTGGCGCTCACGCTTGACGTGCGTGCGCACTACTTTGTAGAGCACCACGGCGTCGGCCACACGTCCAACTTGGGGACGACAACACATTCGATTAAGCGTACGCTGTATGGGACCTCAGACGAGCGACGTCTCCACGCCTGCCCGTCAAATAACGGTCTGACTTGTGTTTCAACCGGGAATTCGTGGCTCAGAAGAGTAATGAGCATTTACGGGGGGGACGCAGGCCTGTGTAGGCTGGCGAACGTTGAAGCTTTGAAGGCAGAGAACCGTGATCCATGTGTCACAGTGAACGAATCGCGCGTCCACAACCGTCTTGGGTGCAGTGTCTGAATGGTTATATCGACCCCTGTGATACAAGAGTACCTGCAATGAATATAGGATCACGATGCCTGTAGCGACTCCTTGGCGCTGCCGACAGTGTCGTGGACGCAACAGGTGCATGACGCACGAACGGCGGTTTTTTCGGGTACGATATAATCTACACATCCGGAGCGCGACACGACCAATCGACTAGTATACATACCCGAGTATTTTGCCACCGACGTTTTTACGACGAGCCTCCTCATGGTCCAAAATACCAGACGACGTCGTCTGCAGGTCCGCATTTCGTTAGCCTCGTGATCCATGCGTACCATGCGACGTACAAGAATGATGTACCCGAACCCACGGGCAGGAAGGAGCAGGTTGACCCAAGACTCGATTTGGTTCACCTGGATGTTGAAGCGGGGCGAGATCACGCCCGTCTTGTTTAGCCGGCCATTGAGCTGAACGACGATCTTTCCGGAGCGGTGGTCGTCGATGATCTCGAATTCACCGATGTAGCCTGAAAGAGAACGGAAAGTTGAGCGATCCGGTTCGTTTGCAGCGGGGGACAAAGGTAACATGTACCATGGCGTTGCATGACGCTCAAGAATTTCACGATTACCTTGGAGGAAGGTCGGATCAGGACCTGGCGCTTTCCGCGGCGCTCTGCATTGACAATGTTGTTCTGCCATGCCGTCTGAGTCCGCACGGCAGTCACGCGCTCCAAGGACTCACAAGGCAGTCGTTCTGGGCGGTGTGTTGGCGGCTCGTCACGGGTGTCGAAAGCGCGGATGCTCACCAAGACAGAAACGCGGACCATTTGGTTCAGGAATGCGAAGATACAGGGAGGTGGAAGTCGATGGGTGTTGTGGCGTGGTGGCTGTGACCAACTGTACAGTACCACTCAGCCACATTGGGGGGAGCTACCAGCACACCCTCACCCACTCCGTCACCATGGTACGATCATGTGCGGCGCGCTTGCTGCGTGCTCATCGTTTTGCAGGGCCGCGTTCGCACGAAGACAACCAAGAGGGCATCCCGCCTGCTCATCGAAAAATAGTCCGTGCAGCCTTGTACCAGCCGGTGTCGCCCTGAAGTCCGCCCCGTTTAGCTACCCCCGCCTCACGCTCGACTTTCACACCAACAAGCGCATCATCGATGAAGTCGTCCGTGCCTCGTCCTTTTTCCCGCTGTTCCGGCGCTGATCGTTGCGCCGATCCAGGCCGTCGTCCCCTCCAAGCGTCTTCGGAACAAGATCTCTGGTTTCACGACCCATCTCATGAAGCGCATCCAGCGTGGCCCTGTTCGAGGCATCTCGTTCAAGCTTCAAGAGGAGGAGCGCGAGCGAAAGGACAATTACGTCCCCGAGGTCTCTGCGCTCGACACGGGCGCCACAGGACTCGAGTTGGACAACGACACCTCGGTGGGTTCCGAGTCGCTCCGGACGTGTGATGTCGCTCATGAACCGGTGGATTGGTAGGACATGCTGAAAGCCCTCAACTTTGAAATTCCGCACAACGTCGTCCAGGTGACCATAGTCCCACCTGAGCGGGCGCCGCGCAGGGAGAGACGCAATGTACCGGGTGCAGCGCGGTCGTAAAGGAGGCATGAAACCAACGACATGCTTGTGACCTACCTGAATGCCTAAAGGACAGATGACACAAGTTTACTGTACCTTCCTGTATGCGTTGCAAAAAAACTGAATATTGCTAGCGCTGGACCATGTGTTACTAGCACTCGGACATGCACGGATGGACACGGCCTGGTGAGAGACGTGATTAAACACTGAAGCGAAGGCGGTCGGGGTAATACTGGACCACAAACGCAGGGGCCCGCCTGGACACACTCGTGTTTCCGCCGGACCGTGTCTAACGTTACGGACCGTTCCGAGGACTATTATGCTGGAGTTGTGGGGAAAATCCCGGTGACTACAGCCGCTCCTCGACGCCAACCAGGGCTTCTGCTGTCTTGTCCCTCACGGCCTTTAAAAACTCGATGAGATTTGTTCCTCCGGTCCCCTTCAAGGGGGGTCGTTGTCCCTCTAATCCTGCCTCCCCTGGCCTCCTCTCCCGACTCGCGGGTCCGATGATGTACACTGCGACAATCCGGATATGCGCGTCTCGAAATTGTCTGACTGCCCGTATGGCCTCGTTGTACGCTCCTGCGAGCTTGGGACTGCCATCAACGACTAGATTCCGAAGGAGTCTCGGGTTAGCGATCAGATGACGCAAGAAGGTACGATGGGCCTTTGGCATGTAGATTTGCATGCGGCGGAGTAACGTCCACCCGTCGTCGCGCGAGGCGCCGGAGCCGGAGCCGCAGAGACCGAGAAAGATATCGAGGGCGTGGATGAGCGTGCTCTGCCCGGCACTCGGCCCGGACAAGTCCGATGGGGAGTCCATGTCCGGATGTGCGTCGAGGCCCTCAAAGATCCACTTCCTGTCGACCGGATCGGCGTCTTGGCCGCGAAGCCAGGGTCGTATGCTGTGGTAAAACAAGTCGGGATCGCAGCTCTTGCGGACGTCGAGTAGGATGCCCGTCAGGTCGTCGACGACAGAAGCGAGCTTGGAGAGATAGCGCGTGATCCGGCGCACAGCAATGTCATCTCCGACGAATATTTCGTCCATGGTCGCGCGCATGAGTTCGAGCGCTTCCACGCCCCGGAGTTCGATGCGCGCCGAGGCCAAGTAGAATTCCTGCTCGTCGTTCGTGCCCGTGAACAGGTCCTGACTGCGGAGATTGTGGAGCGTCGGCGTTTTATTTTCTGTGGGCGATTCGAGAGCCCAGTTGTAGAGGACGGTGTCCGAGTACGTCGCGACCGGCGGAAGTTGGAGATGTCCTGCGACTTGGAGGAGCGGGACGGAGATGGTGTGTGGGATACGAATCTCGGCTTCGAGCGGGAGGGTGTGGACGTACATGTGCATCATGAACGTGAGGACATGGTGGGCTCGCCGTAGCAATAGTTCGGATGCCCTGAGACCGCCAGTCGAGAGGAGAGGGAGCTGGGTGTCCCCATGCGGTGGGAACGTTTGAAAGCCAACATGAGAGCGCTTTCGCGACGCTGGGAAAAACGCACTCACATGATCGCGCACGCTCTCTCGCCACGACGCGGAGGTTGCAAGCTCATGCTTGGTGAGGCCAGGCTTCACCGCGAGCTGCATCTTTGCCGCGATGGCACGGTCGAGGCTCTTCTCCCATGGCTCCCATTCGACCGGAAGCCGGCTGATGGGGGGATCGGGCGGCATGAAGCCGGTTCGTGTGTCGACGTCGAAGTCGTGTGCGGCGAGGGTGGACGTGTCGACGAAGCCATCCGTGCGGCCGACGACGAACTCCGGACGGGGCTGGTTGAGGAAGTGGAGGGAAGACGACATGGCGGTGACGCTTATCAAAGGCTAACTCGGCCACTCGCGGGCCGTGAAACGCGTGCCAAACATGTGCATACAGCATACCTCGGAACCCTCCAGCGAGGATGGGACGGGCACTGCCGTGGCTGCGAACCTTGCGTTATCGATCGCCGACGCACCTCCACCGCACGCGCGCGATGGCCATCGACGACGCGCTTGCCAGCGATCTCCGGTTGCACAACGTCGACCCGGCCAAGAAGGCGCTCAGCGAGCCCAACAAGGCGCACGGCACGACCGGAAAGACCGAGGCGATCGACGGCAAGAAAAAGGAGCGACTGCTGCTCAAGACGGCCAAGGTCAGTTGCCCTCCGCTGCAGTGGTCGGTTCGTCATCTGTTTTCGCCAGGGTACGCGTGACTACGGACCGGCCGAGATGTTTTGCCGAGAGCACATCGAGCGCACCGTCAAGGACACGTTCACGTCGTACGGAGGAGGCTGCCTCGACACGCCCGTGTTCGAGCGCAAGGATGTCTTGACGGACAAGTACGGCGAGGACTCGAAGCTCATCTTCGACCTCATGGACCAGGGCGGAGAGCAGCTCGCGCTCAGGTACGATCACACCGTCCCCCTGGCGCGGCACATCGCCATGTCCGGCGCAACAGTGCAGGGGAAAATCTGGCAGGTGGGCAAGGTTTACCGAAGGGACAACCCGGTCATGTCCAAGGGACGGATGAGAGAATTCACCCAGGCGGTGCGGTGTCTCACTTCCTGTCGTCCCCCGCATCTACGTATTGATTTGTACTGCAGGACTTGGACATCGTCGGTGCATGGGATCCCATGATCCCCGATGCTGAGATTGTCAGCCTGCTGTGCACCGTCTTGGCCCGGTTGGACGTAGGCGAGTTCACGATCAAGGTGAGGTCCTCATCTTTTGCGTCGCACGGTATTAAGCATACGGCACCAGATCAACAACCGTAAGATATTAGACGGCATTTTTGAGACGTGCGGTGTACCACCAGAGAAGATACGCACGATCTCTTCTGCCGTGGATAAGTTGGACAAGGTACACACACGATCATCCATGCGCGCCCGTCCGCTCATCTCCGCATCGTCAGCTCCCGTGGTCGGACGTGAAGAAGGAGATGACCGACGAGAAGGGGTTGGTTGCTGAGGTGGCAGACCGGATCGGAGAGTACGTCAAGCTCAAAGGTCAGCGTTTCTGCCAAGCGCATCTGTCACTGAGGGCGAGTGGCCATAACAGGCGGACCATCTCTTCTGGGTCAACTGAAAGCCGACGAACGACTAATGGCCAACGCGAGGGCAAAAGACGGCATCCTCGAAATGGAACTCCTCTTCACACTGCTCGGAGCGTATGGCGTCCTCGACAAGGTATGTCGAATATTCCATAGGCTTCCTCTCCGAACACGTCGACAGATCTCTTTCGACATGTCGTTGGCGCGCGGCCTCGACTATTACACCGGGATCATCTATGAGGCGACTGTCGCTGCCTCGGCTCCCCCTGGATTCGTTCCCAACGGTCCTTCACCGCCGCCGTCTGAAACGCCGCCCACAGCCCCCAAAAAGAAGGCGAAGAAACTGAAAGCCGAGGATGCAAACGAGGAAGAAGAGGTGGACGAATCTCAGGTCGGGGTCGGCTCGATCGCTGCCGGCGGGCGGTACGACAATCTCGTGGGCATGTTCACCTCTGCGGCAGCGGGGGAGGGAAAGAAGGGTGTGCAATGTCCGTGCATTGGGGTCAGCATCGGGCTCGACCGGATATTCGCACTCGTATGGCCCAGGTGGGCGGACAAGGGCATGCGGAGCAAAGAGACGATGGCGTACGTGATCGCAGTCGGGGATGGGCTACTCGAGGAGCGGATCAGGCTCGTTCAGGAGCTGCGGGAGGCTGGCATCAAGGTGAGTCTACCTTGCGAGTCCTTTTTTTGCCGGGCGGCTGATGATTGTCGTTCCACATCGAACGTGTCATCTATTTTAGACCGACTTTTTGGCGAAGCGAAAGCCAAAGCTGCCGGCCCAGTTCGCGGCTGCGGAAAAGGACGAGGTGCCATTCGACATCTTGCTCGGCGGCGACGAGCTCAAGCAAGGCCTCGTCATCATCAAAGAGCAAAAATGGGAATTTGTCGACGGCAAAAAAGTAAAAGTTCAGGCGACAGACCAGGGCACAAAGGTGCGGCGGGACGCGCTCGTCGACTGGATCAAGCAGACCCCGACGTACGTCAACTGGTCGAGCGGTAGACTCGTGTAAGATGTCGAGTGGGGACAGGGAGGAACGCGGCAGCGCGACACTATTTTCCTACATTTACTCATGGGGCTTTTTGTTGGCGATTGTCCTGTATATTGATTATGAGATCGTGCGCAGTCACTCGCCGATGTCGAGCCCTGCCCATGCTCCTTATCCTTGTGCCGGAGGATGAGAGGACGGCATCCTAGAAACTGCACTGTCATGATCGTATGCCACCGAACACTCAAAACCTTGAAGATCCCTCGAAAAACTGGCGGGTATCATGTCGAAGCAGTTATTAAGAACCCACACAACCCTTCGATTCGTAGTCCAGTGGTACTGGGACGAACTCAGGCTGATCGGCTAGGTTCCGGTCCCAATCATTCTCTATTCCTCGCAGTTCAGATTTTCGATCCGCCATTTGACCACATCGCTAGTTTATGAATACAACACTTCGCCTTGTTCTCCACAGCAGACATTCGCATAGTTTAGATGGCGTCGTCGACGGTGGCTCCGTATCCACCCCCCCCGTATCCACCACCACCACCACCACCGTATCCACTATCTCCTCCTCCCCCATATCCACCACTTCCACCACCGTATCCTCCGCCACTGCTGTAGTCTTCGGAATAAACTCGCTCCGAGAACAGCGCAGTGGCTGATTTCGATGCGATCCGCCTGTCAGCAACGTGTCCATGTCAGTACAAAAAAAAACATCGACTGACCATTCTCTGCGTGCTTCCTCTTCTCGTGCTCGTCCCAGAGGTCGCGCTTCAAGGATGAATGAGCCTTCAAGGACAAAGAAAGTGAGCTTAAAATACGTACACCCTTGGTCTCGGCCAGACGATCGACGGCAGCCCCAGCAAGGCCAGCACTATCATCGACACGATATCAGATCGGGACAACACCCCACACTCCAAGAGACGGTGTGCCTACATGACTTCCTTGGCCTTGGCATGGGTGTCAGGCCTGCCGTTCTCGGCTAGGTGGTTCTCGTATGCCTTGGCGATCTAGACGATGCAACAATGCGCGATAGCAGTTGGCGTGGAGAAACAAGGCTCAGATAGAGCAAGCACGAACCTCGTAAGAAGCAGCACCGGCAACGAGCTCGTGGGAAAGTGAAGCCTCGTTATGCTGTAGCATGACTGCGGTCAGAATACTCATAGCCCTCCTTGATCTGACCACAGGTGACAATCAAGCGACGTACGAAATCTTGGTTAGCATCCTGGTAGAAGTCGCTCCAACCCATGATGATAGAAAGAAAGAGAGATGTGGAGGTAAGAAAGAGCGGACAACACAAGTTTATATACCCTCCGGGACCGATCACCACCCCAAGGACCCGGAGAGGCATGCGAGCCCCACCCACCGCAGTCCGTTGATCTATTCTTGTTGATTTCGTTTCGAGTCGCCGCCCTGCAGGGCGATCGATAAGGCGTTGATAGGCACCACCGGACAAATCTAGACAGAAAAAAAAAGAGAGGGAGACTCGGGACCATTCCATTCTTGACGAGTCGCTTCCCTCATGCATCATGTCCCGCATTGCGACGTGGCTTATCTTGTGGCACTGGGCATTGCTCCACTGCGCGAGAAAGTTGTGATGGCGATTCGCTGACACTGTCCGATAATGATGGCGTATGGCGTCAATTGGTAACGATGGTTCTTTCTGGCGGGGATCGAACGGCATCATATGACTTACCATTTGGAAACATTCTGATATGGTTCTGATGAACTATGGTACGTGCCATCGTAAAGACGGCAGATGGCGGTGACTGCATGGCGCAATCCAAATCTAACCTCACGTGAATTGGTCAAAAGCAGAACAAGAGGAAGTTCTGAAACTAACTGTCAAACTCCAAGTGGGTCCAGCCAATCAGATATTGAGGGAGAAATTACCTCGCACCAAACATGCCATCGGTTTACTCTCCGACAGCGACAGGCGTCTGGCCCCACGAGCATGGGTATGTAGATGCGATTTCTCCCGCACAATCATGCGGAACACAAGCTGATCCGGTTGCCGAGGATCCCCTGTGGGGCCGTGTAGTGAGCATGACCTTTCCAACGGGAGAGTCCCCTCATACCTTGCAAAACTAGTTCGGCTCGGTACCAGCGAAAGCCGACTCGCGCAGTACTCCGATCACATTGCCATCATTCGCCATGCCACCAAATGGGCGACCTGAATAAGTATTGAAATGGAAACTGTTCCCTATTTACAATCATGAGAAACCAGTTGCAATATTTCGCACTGCATCGAACATAAAAGTCGGGGTTGCTCTTTGCCCTTGTTCCCCTAGCCACCATCCATGCAAGTGCTGGGATGGCGTAGTGAATAAAGGGCATGCATTCATCTCCGGCTGAGATAGCGGTGCGAGGGAATGCCGCTACTCTGATAGCGCAACTTACAAAGCACGGATTAAACTGCATCAAGGCTGTAGCATTCTTCAATGGTACTAGTCTCGAAGCCGGCACCTAACGTTATCTCATGGGAATGCCTCAAGCCTTCAATTGTGCACGCAGGTTGGCCTCTAGAGGACCCCTGGGGCGAATGTATTGCACATACGCACCATCCCTGGCAGAGTCATCAGACAGCGTAACAAGTGACCAGATGTACCGGGAAAAGGCACGCACTGCAACACACGTTTCTCTTCCTTGAGTCTGAGGTACTCCTCTCTGTTGACGTTCGTAAACCCCCACTTCTTGGAAACGATAATCTTCTGGCGACCGGGGAACTTGTAACGAGCACGACGGAGTGCCTCTTGGATGACGTGAGAATTGGAATCCTTGCACCGGATGGAGAGAATGATCTGGCCAATGTCGACTCGGGCAACTGTGCCATATGGCTTGCCCCAAGCACCACGCATGCCAGTCTGGAGCCTGCAGCGAAACCGTTAGACGGCTGGTGCTATCAATGATCATGCCCACCTATCGGCTCCGGCACAGGACAACATCTTGTTGATCCTCAAGACATGGAAGGGGTGGACACGAACACGCAAGTGGAAGGAATCCTTTCCCGACGTCTTGGTGACATACTTGTTGGCACAGATACGAGCAGCTTCCAGTGCTTCCGACGAAAGTTGCTCGTACTCGTCGGATACAAGATGGCAACAGAATGGGAACTCGTCCACAGAAGCGCGCTTGCGTCCCAGGTCAAAGATACGGATCTAGCATGGTAAGCTTAACCGGAATAGGTGTGGAACAGGGACAAGAAAGTACCTTGGGGTCGGGAACACCACGGTTGTATCGGGATTTAGGGTAGGGCTTGTTCTTGCAGTAGCGGTAGCAGCGGGCTGGTCGTCGACCCATCTTGCAGATTGTCTCTATGTCGATGTTTAGCCACTGAGTACGCAGCGAGCAGACTTGTGAATCGTTGCGCCAATAGATGCCACCAATCCGACATCCGCTTGGGTTACCACCCATCCACGCGGGTTCCCCCCTCATCCTTTGCTCCCACCACCCTTTTCACCTCCAGGGATACTTTGGCGCAACAAAGCAGCGGCAGAACGCAGAAAATCCACTCACAAAATACACGAAAACGTCGAGGCGGAGGAGGAACAGCCAAAGACTGGCTGCTTATAAGGTGGGAAATTTTGCGCGGATGACACATGCACATGCTGAGTAAAGCTGACACAGCAATGACTAAGCCGTGTGCACTGCCACTGTACGGATAAGTATGTCACTACTGCGACCGAAACATACGGTGTGTACTATTGTTTTGTACCTGCGCACTCTTGTCATTCTCATGCATCCGACACTGGCTTGCCTATCCAAAGCATCTCGGCGCGCTTTGACCCCGAAACGTGGTAACAAGGACTTTTACAAGGGTGCGCTTTATTATTCCCTAGCTCGCTCACCCTGAATGTGTCCACCCTCGTAGGTACCCGCCAAGCGGCTCTGCCCGGTGGGCACCGCACTGGTGCACCAGGTCGATTCGTCATCCGTGGCACTTCCAAATACCGTCTGCTCGACGAGAAGGTGCGCGTCTTCGTTGGACCGAGCATCGAGGAAATCTCGCAGAGTGAGGTATGTATCCCGCCATCCACCTATTTTTCACAACCCAGACTGAAATACTCGTTCCCTTCCTTTTCTTTTTTTGGGGGGAACATGAATAGTTGAAGCCATACGTACATGTGTCGACCAAGTTGTCCAACCGAGATCGCCGGGATGCTCAACTCCTCGTTCCCATCCTACCAGGGACTAAAATCAGACAGTGGAGACGAGACGCCGAAAAAACACGCATTGATGAAAACTCAAGGATGGGCCAGTAGCCGGAAACGTAGGACTGGTTGTAGACGTGGCAGAGTTTCGGAAGCCGTCAGTACGCACGGCAAGTCGATAGATTTTTGTGAGTGTCCTACGTGCTATTCTCTATCTGTATGACACTGAATATCTTCTTCATTTCCTTCTAATGGAAAGCCATGTGTACTCTGGCTTCACTGAGTGTGGCAATCGCATGATACTCCCAGGTCTCCGTAGTGGCGAGCGTTCTGGTTCGACATGACTGCGCAGAACAAATCGTTTTAACGCCATTCTTCGTAGGCATAAGCACAGCCGTGGCTGGCGGTCCGGCGTTGCAGTCAACCCTCAAACCTTCCAGTCGCACTGCCACTTCCAATGTTCCTCGCCTTCTTCATCTGTCGCCCGTAACGTACGTTCGTGTCGGTCCAATTCACACATAACTCGACCACTTGTGTTAAATAACCAGCACCATGCATCGTGTTTCCTGGTGACGTTTCGGGGGGACGGTTTTAGAGTGGACAATTTATTGGCCGTGCCCTCAGTTCGTTGTTCTTCAACCACGCTTCGTACATTCCTTTCCTTGTCATTTTCGTCGGCCTCGCTGTCTCCATGCCTGCGGGCCACTTGGAGCGATGCACGGGTCCCCACGCCGCAACTTATGGCGAAGCGCTCCAACGTGCCCCTTTGTACGTCTCTTTCCCTCCCCCTACTCTGTTCATACTTGCAACAACTCACTCATGGCCACAATGCGACCCTGATAGCCTCACCCAGAACGCGACCTTGCCAACTTCTCGACCAAATATGGCAGATGTTGTTCTCCTCCATAGCCCCTGCTTCTCACAGAATCCGCATTTGGATTTTTGTCTTGGAACCTGTCCGTGCTGAGAACGGGCAACGGCCTCGACGTTGATCGCCTGCATGATGGCAGTGCCTACACGCTAGGCATGCCCAGGACCCCGGAATTTTGAGTGGCCCTCAATCTGTTTGGGTGCAGACCGTCGGTCCCGATCCATTGTCCAGCGCAAGTACTAGTGCACGGTAAACTCTGGGTTTAAGGTTCAACGGGGTGTTAATATGGGATTCTTGAGGCGGCGCCTGTGTATCGAACGTGACGAAACCATCGACCCACACGCCGAGTCCAATGGCCGGCGACAACAATCTTTTCCAAGACACGATCTCCTTGGAGGTTCTGTGCTCGGGTCAGAAGCGTAGGCCGGTCACGACCGGTTGCCACTTTGCCACGGCGCAGCATTCTAGCCCTGTTTCCCCTGTTGTACCTCCCCGCCGGTGGTTTCGGACCGTTTCCCCTTTCATTCTCGCGACAAACACGATTTACATTCGCTAACCCGCAGGCCAGGGGCACATCGTGCATGCCGCCTCCTTTGTGACGGCTCTGGACCCGGGGTCCTGAGCTCCCAAAACCCTCTACAAACCTCCTTGCCCGCCAACCGCCCACTTAAAATCAAATGCTATTCGCGGGCCTTCTCTTTCAGCGTGCCAGCAGGCTAGTATCGGTACCGCTTTGAGGTCACTGCTGAACCCACAGCTGCCCGAGAAGTGCATAACACGTATGCACGCGTCGTCTGTCTTTCCTTCTTCGCGGCTAGTGACGATCGTGCTGTTGGCACAAGGAAAAGTGTTGCACCCAGCGACCGCGAGCAACGCCATATCTTGACCCATCGTGTGACCAGCGAAGCGAAGGAGCTGAAGGGCGAGGAAGGGCGGGGAGCGTGTTGAATCATCCTTGAGACTTGATTGCATCGAATGGTCGTCCAAGGGAGAACCCCCGCTCCCCTTTTGCCGTCGGACCCGTTCTCGTGAATCTAAGGCGAGTTTGCGAATGTGATGATGCGACATGCAGTGGCCGTTTTCTTTGGAGGTTTTGCACCTGAACGTGGGCGTGGGCATGACGTATGACGATAGGGATGACGATGACGGTAGGCGCTCTTGGCTAGCGCCGTCCGAGATTCTGGGTTTTGGGTCCCTCGGAAGTTGGGTGCAATTCGGAGCGCAGAAGAGGTGCGATGCCACGTGTTTGAGCATCATGTGGCACAATATGCCCGCAAGGTTTCCGAGCACTGAAGTGATGCTGGACACAGATCACTCGTTCCCTACACGGAGGTGCGAGGCGAGGTATGCATTCGGCGCATCAATTGAACGTGTTTGAGGTGTCGGCCCGCCTGGAACGAACCAACGCTTTCATATCAATCACTAATCCTGATAGAACCCCCCATCTCCACGGGGGAAGAGGGGACGGTCGAGGTATGCTGAATTAACACATTGGTAACACCATCACGATAACCACGCGTCGAACTGCACAAACCGGGGGCAGAGCGTACTACTACGAGGCGATACGACTTGGAGCACGAGCACTTGGCGACTGTCTTTTTATCTCGCGTAGACCATTCGCGCGCCATCCTGTCGGAAAAAGAACATACGTTGAGGAACGCCCCGGACAGAAACCGCAACCTTATTGGCTCATAATTACGTAGCTCCATCGCAGTTCGCGAGGCCTTTGGGTTTTGCGTGTGGATACTCGAGTCATGTAATGGCGCAAAAAATGATACGGCTCGGCCCGCCAAGGATCTTGTTGTCCTTTTCTTTATGTCTTTTCGTCCTGCCGGGCCAGGGCATTAGGATGGGAACGGTATTAACTCGTTCGCTTAGATTTGGTATGGTTCAACGACGTCGCTTCTACCCCCCCCCTCCCAGACATCACTCTCGACTTCTAAGGTGACTTGACCATAACGGCACCGGCCCGGGGGACAGCCAAACGCACGCACGCACCATCATCTGTCGTCTCAAGTAAGTCAACTGTACTGGGACAATCAACGTGTCCACAACTGACGAGATAATTTATGGTAATGAACAGGGACCATGGAGACCCTGAAAATCAAACGTTCGTTGGGTTTCGTGTGCTCTCAGAGGACCCAAGTACCGCAAGCCTTGTTTAAGATTTGAGGTGGTGGGAGGGGAAAACCGGCATCGTCGTGGCTGTGCAGCTGTTGCCGACGCGATCGGCGAAGCTGAAGTCTTGCGCAGGCGGGTGGACCTGGCCGCGAGGCGGCAAGACAGCATGTGTTGCCCTGCGCGCACAAGGGCGGTGGGTGGCTAGACCCTCCGGCCTGTTGCTATTTCATAAACAAAAAGGGACGCACGCATCCATGGAGTATCGCCGTCAAAGAGGGCACTGGGTTCCTCAACTCTGGCCCGACCGAGAGCGTCACGGAGCGGATCTCTTGAATTGGGGTGGAGTGACGGGGGGTCGTCCAAGCTCCACACTCGCACCTTGGTAATTCGACGCCAGGCTCTACCCATTTTACACACCCCTGCGAAAGGAAGCGCGTGCGGAAAAGCGGGGAGAGCGTTTGCGCCGTGCGAGCTGGCTTTTTTGCCAAGCTATTTGTGCGTGGCTTCGTTCTAGCGTCGGTAATGGCTTATCTGCGTGTCTGTACCCTAGATAGAGATCTTGAGTGGCTACTGGGACTGGTGGGCACCCGTACAGGGTCGCGGGCGCATCCTGTGGTCGCTCCAGAACGGTGAGTCGAAAGCTCGTGTTTTCGACCTGAACTTCTAGACTAGCCCGAGACAGGTACAGCCCATTGTTAACCAGCGGGTCTCCCGACACCAAGAAGTAAATGATAGATGCGGCAGCACGATCCAACTGATCGACAACATAATTGGAAACCAGATCTTGGATAGCAATGCTAGCTGGGAAAGGTCTTTCCGTTCTTGACCATTCGACAGTCGGTTGTCCATGGGTTGCGCCGAATACGTCGCATCAAACGATCTCGAAGAAGAGGGGACAGGAAAGGGAACGCCGCAAGATCAGGGGACTAGGAGGGTACTACATGGGAGCCCGTATTGTTGGGCAAGGTGTCGTTGACAGTCGGATGCCCCGTGGATATTTGTTTGCGGTCCATGGCATGGGTTAACTAGAGCACGCTAGGAAGCGATGCCGACACACGACATTCAGGAGCAGCCAAAAAGGGGTCCATTTAAAGCGAAGAGTTCAAGGCCGGAAGGTCAATCTAGAGGTGTGGCATGATGAGCATGGAATACTAAACTTGAGCGTCATGGTGAGCAGAGTGACGTATGGACGAATCGAGAAGCTTGATGCTTACTCGGCTATACCAAGTCTACAAGCAAGCGAATTCGCATATTTGTGCCAAAGCACCGTGTCGACGATCTTGCTTCGTCGATGGCAGATCATCCCGCGTGCAAGTCGCTGCTTTTCCTGGGGAATGACCTCCAAGGGTGTGGCGTGTGTCATGACGTTAGCTCCGAAGCGGCGCTACGGACAGTGTCTTCCACTGGAATCGCGCTCCCTCGGGGATACTATAACCGAGCGATTGATTGGATTTAGACCAAACTAGAGCCGGAACCGGGGAGCTCGGCGATGAAAAATGTGCGAGGGCAACGGACACCAGTTGCCACCGGACGGGAGAGAATCATAATTGGTCCAACATGGTAAGTGCCTTCCGTCATTCCGAGAGACGACGATATCGGCCGCAGTTCTCGTACGACAGTATGTCACATGCGAGCGGGAGGAAAACCATGTACTTGAGGGAAAGCATCGACTGGAACGAGGAGGCGTATGCTTCGCTGTCAGGGCCCACCAGGTTGGAAGGATAAATCGGAGGGCCAAAGAATATCCAGGACCTTCTCTGTCCATTGGTATGATCACCATCCCCATGCATGTTGCTACCGAAACGGTTCTGCCGGCCGGCATAATTCAATATCCAGCGTACTCGTGGTAGCATTGAGAAAGCAGCGCCAAAGGAGGTTTAGAAGGTTGAGACCGGGTTAGTATATGTCAACACACTTGCCTTGCTCGGGCGCCGAATGGACGTTAGGTTCTGTTGGTTTGCGAAACAAATCGTCCATGACGCAAATGATGCTCTTGAGCAAGCCCGTCGCAGACTCGTCACCTCCTGTGCGGGTACGCGACAGGTCTCATCGACCAAATGCAACCCATGCACCACCAAGATTGAACGGAATATTGGCGGACTGATGGAACACGTACTCCACGCCGTTTTGGTATGCACGTCACGCTGTATCATAGCCGATATGAAAGGCGGGCTCAGCAGCGTATAGATTTGATAAACACTTCGGACCAGCCGCGACCAGGACCAACCACTCAATACCACTGGCACTACGGACCGCTTAGAAGCGGGGTGCAGAAGGCCCGATCCATCTTGATGGTTCCCGAGTGATAATAAGACCTGAGAAGCCGGAGCTGATGTTTATCAGCCAGTTCGGGCCATATACCTCCTGCTAGCGGCGGGCTCCGGTTTGTCATTGCCACAGACATTTTAGAAGGCCCCGCAACGAGGTGCAAGGTAGCCCGGAGAGATGAACGGTTGGAGAAGCAGGTTGATGGCACGAATTTCAATGATGCGCTGACTCACCTTCAAGGTCCTCAAGAAGGACGTTGGGACACAGTTACTATTTTTGTGTGGAAAGGGGCAATGAAACAGGGCACGGGGGACGTCCGACACGCGGAAAAGACATGGAATGGACACCGTCCACAAGGGACGGGAATGAAGCGAGCGGGCAAGAACGATGGGTGCGCTGTCGGCGATATGACTTGGAAGTCCCTGCTGGGTCCATGGGTCAGCACCGCTGCACTGGCAGGGGGGAGAGCGGAGTGGGGGCTATTACATACTGCGTGAGCCAACACAATGAGTGGTAGTACGTAGCCTCTTGTGACGATCGGCGACACGTTGCGTGTTGTAGAGGTCGCCTAAAAGCCACATGAATCTCGAGGCCGCGCCCTTCGCTAGGGCGGCCATGTCTGCTGGATCTGTGGGTTATGTACTATTGAATGTCTCGCGAGTACGATCAGAAAAATAAGTGCTAAATCAAGGTTCATAGCATCCAGCCCGAGTTCAAGCCGCGCCACCAGCCGCAAGCAAGCTTATAACAGGTTGCCGTACTACCACCGCGTCCCCTCGCCCGTCGGTCCCCCGCACCTCTCCTCGACACCGTCGGCGACGACGACGACGACGCCATGCCCTTTGAACGATACCTCCGCGCTGACGACCCCTACTACTACCAGGAGCACGGTCCTGCCTATGACAACACCTACACGCATGGGTCGTCCTCGTACTTGCCAGACGGCTCTCGCCCTGATCACCATCACTCTCATGCCGTCCAGTTCCAGATGCCCCAGTTCATGCTCAATGGCCCGCCCATACTCGCCCCGGGCGGCGGTGCCGAGGTCATCCCCGTGGGGCTCCTTGATAGCGGTCCAGATTCGTTTGCGTCGTCCTGGTTTGCCAACAATGGGTTTTCTCCGTGCGTTTCGTACCTTTCGCACTTCTCTCGCGTGTTCACTCTGCTTCAAGTTTCCATTCCACTCTGACCTCAAGACACGCCCCCTTAGGGTCTGCCTCTACTGATAGCGCCAGCACCGCTCCCTATCCTACCTTTCCTCTTAATGACTCCCAACGCCTTCTCCCTGGTTTCGCTACGAGCGCGGACCCGCCTCCCTCGCTCGACGTGTCCACGGCCTATGTTTCTAATCCCCTTGCTGCGACTTCATTCAACGTCACCTCGTGCCCACTCCCCGGTGCCGTAGGTCCAGACCCTGCTTTGTCTCCCTCTACCACTGTCTCGTCCACACTCGGCCTTTCAGTGTATTCGGCATCTGGTTTTGATATCTTGTCAATTCTCTGCCGCGTAGCGAATCGCCCTAATCCAACCGTTCAACTCGGTCCCGTCGATTTTTCATGCTCGTTTGTTATCGTAGACGTGCGACGACATGACTCTCCCATCGTGTATGCTTCTCCCACGTTCTGCCACCTCACGGGTTATGGCGAGCAAGAAGTTCTTGGACGTAATTGCCGCTTCTTGCAATCTCCAACGGGCATTGTTGCGAGAGGTGAACCTCGTCGCTTCGTAGCCCCCGTGGCTGTTTCCCACATGCGGAAATTGCTCTCGTCCTCCAAGGAATGCCAAATAACCCTCATCAATTATAGAAAGGGTGGACAACCCTTTATCAATCTCGTCACTGTCATCCCTCTTCGTGGAGGCGCACATAATACGCCCGAAGAATCTGATGAAGTTGCATACCATATCGGATTTCAGGTGGACTTAACCGACCAGCCAAATCGGATACTCGACAAATTTCGCAATGGGAGTTATCACAATGGCCCTTGGGGGACGAGCTCTGTCGTCAATGATGCTGCGTTTGGTGTGGGTCATGGTTTTGGTCAGCTGACTTATGCCCAGAACATGACGAACATCGGAACCAAGGGGGGAAGACATGGCCAAATGATGAGTATAGCAGTGTCGAAGGAGCTGAGAAATCTCATTGCCGACACGAGTTTCACTGACTCGGTGCCTATCTCAACGGGGACAAACATGTCTGGGCCAACTAATGCTTCAAGTGGATCAACAGAACAAGTCAGCAGTGTAACGGTACCCCTCACGACGCTCGTGACGCCACCTGGTCCCTCTTCCATGAATCGCATGTCAGCTAGCGGTCACGCGATGGCTGGGTCAATTTCCGTTTCATTATCCCCATCCCTTTCACTCCTGCTTCTTGAACTCCTTCCAGATTTCTTGCTCGTCTTGTCTCTAAAAGGCGCCTTCCTCTACGTTGCGCCATCGGTTCGGCTTGTCCTCGGTTATGAGCCCGACGAGCTTGTAGGTAGGAGTATATCCGACATATGTCACCCTGCCGATCTGGTGCCACTTATGAGAGAGCTGAAGGAGGGTAGTGTGAGCGGGCTCGGCACTGCAGGCACGGGTGACGCGGGTATGCCGACGTCCTCTAGTCTTGTCCCGAAATCGGTGGATCTGCTCTTTCGCGCTCTACCCAAAGCGTCGTCATTTCATCCGTCTCCGGGGACGGATGGAATGTTTCCTGAGCAAGGCGACTTCCAGCCTTCCCAGTCATCATCGGCGTCGATATCACAATCACCCCTATCATCGGAGGCATCGTGTTCAAGTGGATCGCATGATGGATCGCCACCGCCGTATGTTTGGCTCGAGTGCCGTGGCAGGCTCCACGTAGAACCAGGAAAGGGACGAAAAGCAATCATACTGTCTGGTCGCACACGATGGATGCCCGTTGTACGGTGGAAGAGCGTTAACATGGCTGGTGGTCTTGGTAAAAGCTCACATATCACTTCAGGTGCGACTCTTGGATTTGAATACTTATGATACTGATTGCTGTTTGGTCTCTATTTCAGACCCGCGGCCCGGTGAGACGTCCTTAGGGGAGGTATCCGAAGGAGCATCGATCGAATCCCCGGAGTTTTGGGCTCTGTTGTCCTCCCAGGGTACTTTTCTAGTCGCCTCCGCGAGCGTGAGGGACGTGCTCGGGTGGGGCACCAGTGAAATGATTGGGAGGAGTATCTGGGCGATGATGAACGATAGTCGGTGTACCGTAAGGGAACGTGTCGAAGCTGAGTTAGCCAAGTTGGATGTCCCGGAGGTACAGCTTTTTCTTTCCTTCCGGTCGTTGTGATTCAGAGATTTACTCTTTCCTCTCGGTCGATGTAGGCAAGGAATGTGGCCGACCCTTCACCTACGGTGGTGACGACGTCTCTGGTGCATAGAGAATTTTATGTGGTGCCTGTGCGACTCGCATTTTATCGTACGCCACGGTCTCGTAAACATGCACCGCCCTCTTCGTCATCCACCGGCGCTCCACAGAATCCTCTCATACACTCACTAAACAACCCGTTGTGCCCTATCGTATGTCAGGCAACCGTGCTGTCGAATACCGAGCACCCGTCGAGGAACTCCGTCGATGCCGGCTTCGATCCTGGATATATTCGTGGCCCGGGCCACGGAAACGCCAGCGGCGAGTCCTCGATGCGCTCGTCCAGTTCGTCTATCTTTGAGGAGCTGGAGACCTCCCGAGGGTCAAGCTGGCAATACGAACTTCAACAACTGAAATTTGCGAATCAACGACTGCACGAGGAATTAAACGTGCTCGAATCGAGTAGTGGGGCTGGTTCCGTATCGTCTTCTGGCGCGACGAGTGCGGGATCTGTCCCGTTCAGTCACCCCTCGTCGTCTATTTCGATCCCGCAGCTGGTGCAAACGCCGTCGCATTACACGCCGCTCATGCATCCAGCACTCTCTTCGTCCCTGCCCTCAGTTCGTCTGCCGAACAGCTTGCACGAGCACGATCCACCGTCCTCGGAGTGGTCATCGTTGGCTGGTGCGAACGGACAAGGAACGAATCCTCTGAAACGGTCGTGGCGCTCTGAGGACGGTCCAACAACCTGATCTTTAGCCCCACTCGCCATTGGTTTTGCGCAGAACATCAGGAGCAGATCGCGTCGGGTGAGGTTGGACAAGGCGCGCACGTCGGCGCAGAAAAGAATATACCCATACACATACACGGAGACTGTCCCGATGTGATACCGCCTTGTCCGATGCTCATCTATCCCTTATTGTATTGTTTGCTTTCTTTTTGCTTTTTGTTTTGCACATCTCTGCTCTCGCTCGCATCGTTGCATGCCCATTCCGAACGTTGTTTGACGTTCTCAGCGCTGCTGAACGCTCGTTTTCATTCCAATTTGCTCTCTTTGCGTCTGCGATTCGAAACGAACGGATGACGATGATGATGATGCACCCCTTGCACTCGTGTATTGTTAGCCATGCATTACCCCCTACATTATTACCAAGGAGAACAAGATGAAATAAGACGGAGAACCGCCCCTCCACAAACGACTCGGTGAGTTACATAAGATAGCTAATCAGGAGTTCGCATCCTGCACCCAAATTCGCGATCCGCTTGTCTGGTCTTCCGTAAAGCTTCGTCCCTTCATCCATCTCTTAAGCCACCACTGGCAGCCTTTTGAAGGGTCACGCTCCCTGCACCATTGACTATTACAGCTAGTAGTCCATCCACACGGCCCTGGAAGGGCAGCGGTCGGGGTAGCGGCCAAGCCCCCTGAGGAGGACTTTCGCTGGCTCGAAACCGCATCTCCCCACCCGTTTCTTTACCCATCCCCGCGTATACCGAGCCGATAACGGGCGTCGCGCGGCCCCGATCCTCAGAGGGGCGTCCGACGGACGCAGCACACAGGCCCGACGGCCCAGGTCGGACTCTCTCTCGCATATGGAGGTAGCAGTGGAATGGTGACAACTTATCTCGGACCAAGCTCCTCTGGGGCAACAGCCTGAGAGTCGGAAGAACAAAAAGGGAGAAAGCAAGGCTCTGCATGGCAGATTGCAGGGGCTTGGACTTGGGGATTTGAACAATGAGTGCTGAGTTCCAGGGCCACTTTCCCCCTTTGTAGGATTCTCTCGGCCACCGTGGTCGTTGCTGCTAGCACGACGGAACCGATATTTCAATGGGCTAGGCTACATATTCTTGGGGGTTCGTGGTGTGGGAACTGAAGAGGATCCTCCTGCAGAAGGCACCCACTGTGATCATGAAGATAAACATTGCTAATCCCGATCGGACGAGTTGTTTGGCGTCCTAAGTTTCCGTGAGTCCCCCCCCCCCAAAAAAAAAAAAAGAAAGAAATGGAATGAATGACCCAGTCGTCCGTCGCACTGTGAAAACAAGTAGATGGCGGAATACACCTCGACATTACCCCGAGTCAGAAAATGCCTAGACCTTGTATATATTCCTGGACCCTTTAGGGTTGACGTTCAGGTTTTTTGTCGGGGTGGATTACCCAAGCGCTTATGTCAGAACAGCCCTTTACTCACGCTCCATGATTCGCTGTTGTGTGACCCTTTCCTTGTGCATGACGCCATGCTCCAACAGCCCTGGACTTGACCACGCGCGTCCGCCTCCAGCCCGCCTCTCGCTCCTCGTCCCCTGCCGAACGTGGCAGCTTTACCCACGCCGCATGATTGGTTGTTGTCTTACGCTCTCTTTCGTGCTTTTAATGCTACGGTCTGCTGTCTTTATGCACTAGCATAACAGGCACCTTCAAGCAACATGGACGTTTCGGTCGTGCCGGACGTGCGCGAAAGCACTGACATTATCGTTTACGTACTTTGCGATACCAGGAAAATTTTGTAGCATTTATTTACTGCTTCTTGCCATGAAGTATGTACTTACTTTCTAACGATCTAGGCAATGTGGGCCGCCTGGGAAAATGCCTAGACACGGTGCTGCTTAGTCAGGCAGCCGATTACTCCCCTTCCTGCTGTGTTGGCAGACTGGTATTTGTTCGGTGACCATGTTGCGTTCGTTCTTTCAAGCTCCTGCAAGTGTTGTCGCCTCGCTCACACTCGGCCTTTATCTGAACCTGTGACCCTTAGTCCATCTCTGCTCGGAACGCGCTCTCGGGTCAGCTGAGAAATCGTACTTTCCAGCGATTCCTCTCGCAAGAAGCTCGCACCAAAATTCAAGCTGCTGTCCGGGAGTCGCCCGTCGTTTTATTCATGAAGGGTAACCCCCAGGTACCTCAATGCGGCTTTTCTCGCGCGGCTGTCCAGGTCCTGGAAATACAGGGCGTCCCCGCAGCGAAGCTGAAGACCTACGACGTCCTCCAGGACTCACAACTCAGGAGTGACATCAAGGAGTTTTCGTGAGTCTCTGCCTCGCCAAATCGAACGGAACGGCTAAGTTCCCTATCCCTATCCTCTGTAGTGACTGGCCGACGATCCCGCAGTTATTTGTAAAAGGGGAGTTTGTCGGTGGGTGTGATATCCTCCTTGGAAGTATGTCCTTCCTCGAGACTTTATCCTGGATTGGGGCCGTGTTCACTAACGTCCATCCAGTGCATCAATCCGGGGAGCTCGAATCGTTGCTCGTCAAACACGACGTCATCCCGAAAATTTCCACAGAACCTCCATCAGAGCTTTCCTCGTGATGTAGTTCCTCTGGTTTATTATATTTACTTCCTCGTCGTACCCCGTAGTGTACGAATTCGATGCTCAGTCCGAAAAAGAAGAGCTGGCAAGCAGCAGCTCGGAGTGGCGGTCAAATTGGTGTTTAACAATAATCGTATGGTGCGCCGAAGAGTGACTACCAGCACTACGAGCCATATGCACCATCACCGGCACCACGTCTGTGCTACCTCTAGCGGTTTTGGCGATTCTGAATCGCGGTGGCGATCACTACAGCCCGACCGTCACATCTGTACACTGATGGAACATGCTATTGCACACGTCTTTCTTCCCACCAAGCTTTCCCGGAAAACCAAGGACTATATTTTAGAGAACGATCTCTCACTGGCGGGTGGAGTGTGCACTGCTGTGGTGCGTATGGGATGCATATGCACGGTGTCTCCCAGTCTCGCTGGCGCCATTGCAAGGATGCTGGACAGCTTGGGAACCTTCGTGCGATCTAGATGGTTGGATGTTACATGGCCTCCAAGCTGCATGCAATGCGAACAAGAGGTATGCTTGTAAGTTTTTATCGACCTGTGCAAAGAATGCGTATAGATATCCTTGCCTTTTTTTGTGCAACCTATGAACGCTGTGCAAAGCGGAACTATATGCTCTGTGGGTCATTCGAGGTGTCCAAGCAATACCGTGCAGAGAATGACTGGGTCTCTAAAATGCCTGTGTCCTTTGTCTGCTGTTGAGATTCCTAATGAAGTGTTTGACAATGGGGGCACTCAGGGTGAACTCACGTCACTTCCGGATGTGCTTCGAACGTTGAGTGGGATCAACCTCATGCTGCAACTTTCTTGGTGTTCTATCCCCTTCTGGTGCAGAGCTGGAGGAAAGAGCGAGGCGAGAGGTGAAACGCGAACGGGAGCGCGAACAAGGGCGAGCAAATACCTCCATCTTCATCTGTACGCACCACGCATGTCCCGACGACCTCCAAATCGATGCGATTCCCAACCCGCCGCCGGACCGGACGCCGCCCTGGGTGTTGATCGACTAGCTGAACGTGTTTGTAGGGCAGCTCTATGGCTGTGCTGTTTTCTTGGCGTGGCTTCAGTGTCTGCCAACAAAGAAGCGGCGGCGGCATGCATTCGTTCCTGAATCGTTCCTCACGTTCTCGAGTGGTGGCGCCGAGTCGCTGTGGTGTGTGATGGCACTGCTTGCCTTCGGAGCCGAGAACGCTCGTTTGCACGTGGGCGAGATTCTTCGTGGGCGGAGGAATACTTTTGAAGCTGTCTCTGTCGGTAGGTTGGGTAGCGTCGCACCTGTACCGTACTCCAAAAGAGCTGCACATGGGGTGCGCTCAGATCTTTCTTTTACATGATGAGCGAGCCAGCTGTGCACGCAAACTTTTGTCTTCCTTCTGGATGAACAAAGAGGTGACAGCGTGTGACGTGCCTTGGAAGGCGGCACCACTTTGGCAGATCAGTGTCGCCCCTTGGCTTTTTGCGGACCGTCGTTCTTTGCCTATCAAAGGTCACCGCTCCTGTGCATCACGATGGAGCGTTTGTTTGGAGTCATGCAGTACGTGTTGAAAAGCGAGACAGGACAGGAATAGGAATGAGGCTAGCAAGGAGGCATTCTGCACTGTCCCATAAGCAGCGAATCACCGACCAACAAGCTGAAACAGAACAAGGGCCCGCGAAGGGTGAGCCGGCTCAATTCAGACAGCGTAGATCTGGGTGACCTCACCGTTTGGCTTGTCTCTGAACGCAGCGGCGAGTACCATAGCGCTTGATGGGACACAAGATCCGAAATGACACGTGATCAGGTGACCGTTGGCCAAGCAATGATGTAATGGAAACTCGGAATTCGCTGGGCACCGACTCTATCGGTCGGCCGAGACGAGTTCTGAAAGGGGGTGTGTTGGTCGAGTGAGGACCCAGCTCTCCGGGCTCTAACTGGGCTTTCAAGTTGCCGGTTTGGCGCTGACAAAGGGCAACTTGCAAGGGCTATTCAGACTGCAGTGGTTGACGCTGCCCGATTGCGCTGTGTTCTCCGGATCATGCTGCTGCGCGGTGGGATGTGTCCGACGACGACCGGAGTGGAGTGGGGTGGGGTCGTGCTGAATGGCAGGTGTCATGCGCGCTGTCGGCGCTTGTCGGGTGGGGTCTCTGTCGGTCGTGTGCAGGGCGTACGGACGCTCAATGTCCGACACTAGCAGCGCAAGCGGCGATGTGGCAACACAACAAGGGGGATCAAACGGGACGAGTCATGCACGTGATTCATTGAGAGCCGACGCTCCACCCTCATTTAAGACCACCGTCGCACTTTGCTCGTCCTTGCATGGGTTGATCCCGTTCTCTCATCTGCGTCCGTCTGACCGCTAATCTGCTCCTTCCAGTTCACACCGCAGTCCTGGCACCCCTACGCCCGCACAGACATATGCCACCTCGCTCACACATCTCTGGCTACTTTCGATAACTTGCCCACAACCCCGCATCTCTCCTTTTCGTCTCGCCAACCATGAGTGCCTCGTTCCGCATCTCAGCCAAGCTTTGGGAAAAGATCCACCATTTCGCGTCTTTCCCCCAGACTGGAGGTCAGTGCTACCTCCCCCTCCCCCTTGCTGCGTGCCGTCTCCTCGCGCATGTCGAGGACGTGCACCTCGGTCGTGATGTTCCCTTCGGAGTCCGCGGATATCAGCCCCGCGGGCGACCGGATGCCCTCGCAGTTCTCGCGAACTCAGGGCTAACGACATCATCCTTTCTTGGCGACTGAAGCGCACCACCACTTATCTCTGCTTGCTTCGATCGTGACGCTGATCAACATTGCACGCTGCAGTCTCCCTCCAGCAAATGGTCCTCTTTGGACAGCACCCCAGCCAAGGCACCCTTCTGAAAGCCAGTCAATTCCTCGTTGGTGAGCCGTCCTCACAGAGTCCGATGTTCTCCGGGTGACCTCAACTGATGCGTTCTGTCTCGTGCTTCTCTCTGTCACGTGATGTTGACACAGAGGAACTTCCCGTCCGCCTCGCGCACCGTGTCAAGGAACTGGACGAGCTTCCGTACAATTTAAGCGAGATGCACTCTATACGGAAGGTCAAGAATTGGTATGCCCAGAGCTTCGAGGTGGGTTCATCCGACGCTTGATTCATTCTCCTGGAAATCCTGAAACGCAAAACATAATTAACACCGCATCCCATCGCTATCTCAGGAATTAATTAATTTCCCACCACTGTCGCTCTCCCCTGCCGCTCGCCAGTCCCTGTTCGCCCGATCGGACAGGGAGGATGTGAACATATACCTCCCGGAAAGCGTTCCGAACCCATCCCTCATCACTTCCTACCTCGACGGAGACGGAGCTGCCGGTGGCGTGGCATATGGCGACAGAGAGGGCACCGCATATGGCAGCAAGGCTGGAAATGGCTCCTACAAGGCCAACGGAAATGGTGGTGGGAACGGTAACGGCGTGAGCGGGCTTCGTAGTGGAAACATCAAGCTGCGTGTCCCTGTCGAACGACGGTCGGTCCGTTCCCCCCCATGTCACCCGTTTCTGACTCTCGCGTTGCCACGCAGATACTATGCACAGACCCCGTCTCATGCTTATCCACCCGAAGTCCACGACTACAACGCCCGGTTCACAAAAACGCTGGATGCGATCAAACGCAGGCATGATCCCACGGTCACCACTGTCGCACAGGGCGTCTTGGAGTGGCAAAGGGCAAAGGGAATTAAATCCGGCATGGGAGTAGGGTTGCCCGCCTATGGGCATGGCGGAGGTGAAGTCCAGGCGTGGCTGGATAGATTCTACATGTCGCGCATCGGGATACGATTCCTTATCGGACAACGTGAGTCCCGCCTTCGGTGGGCATTGATTTGCATGGTTGACTGTGTGCAGATGTAGCGCTGAATACTCAGGAACCGCACAAGGACTATGTAGGCATCATCTGCACCCAGGCCGTGAGTTGTGATTCCTCGGATTTCTTCTCGTTTCGACGGGCTGTTTCGCGCTTGTACAGAATGTGCACGATATCCTGCAAGAAGCCATCGAGAATGCCCGGTTTGTCTGCGAAGAACACTATGCCATGTTCCGCGGACCTCCCGTCCAACTCATTTGCCCCCCGGACTTGACGTTTGCATATGTCCCAGGACACCTATCCCATATCGTCTTTGAGCTCCTCAAAAATTCGCTGAGAGCTGTCGTGGAGAGGTTCGGACCCGATTATGAAGAACGGGCTGCTGAAGACCCTTCCTGTGGTGGCGGGTATCCACCGATCAAGGTGATCGTGGTGGAGGGAAGCGAGGACATCACGATCAAGATATCAGACGAAGGCGGTGGCATTCCAAGGAGTGCTATTCCACTCATTTGGACGTACATGTATACGACCATGGGGGGTCAAAGCATCGACCAAGATTTTCAGGTGAGGAGGGCCTCTGTCACACGAGCAAGGGGACTGACATCATTGTGACAGGCAGGGGACTTTCAGGCGCCAATGGCAGGTTTTGGATATGGCCTGCCGCTCTCTCGCCTAGTGCGTCATTCGCGAGGTTCTTTTTCGCGTGGGTTTGCTGATCCCGTTTGCCTGAATAGTATGCGAGATACTTTGGTGGCGATCTGCGCCTCATTTCCATGGATGGCTTTGGCACGGATGTGTACATTCATTTGAACAAACTCTCGAGCAGTCGGGAACCACTGCCTTGAGTGGCGACATTGGATGGTTGATGTAGGATGATCTAGTCGCCCCAGCAAGGTGGGTTATGTATGTGCCTATACTGTTCAGAGTCCGTCGTTACGGCTGGGTGTAATCTCTGCTCGCACTTGTTATTTCACGTCTCCTCGACGTTCGTTACCGTCTACACTTTTTGTAAGCCACGCCTAATGTATGCATATTGTGACCCCTCGTCGACCCCTGTGTTTGGAGTTGTTTGGTTGCCTGTGGAACTGCAAGCAGCCGCGTCGAGTGTAGCCAGTGTCAAGCTGATTGCATAAAACATGGACTCTCCAAAACGTGCTGGATCGCATTCCTCCTCCTCTGAAACGAAACGCATGAAGCTTACTGTCCCGTTAGGCCAACAATCACACGGTGCCTCCCCCGTCGACCCCGAAAACGCACCCGGAAAGCGCGCGGAGCTCGACCCCATCCAGGGTGGCGAGATTGGCAACATTCCAAACGACCCCGACGGCGGTACAGGAGGGACGAGCGGAGAGGGTACCACGGCCGAGGTGCGTGTGCTAAAAGAAGGCGAGGCAGACGAGGACGGCGGCGACGTATCGATGGGCGAAGCCGGCGACGACGACGAGTCGGGAGACGACAACGACGACGAAGACCCAGCACAGCTCGAAGCGACACGACTCAAGCTGGAGGAGCAGGCGCGCAAGTATCTCGCGGCGCAGACGCACGACGTCGTGATCCCGTCCTACGCGGCCTGGTTCGACATGTCGACGGTGCACCCCGTGGAGCGACGCGCGCTGCCCGAGTTCTTCAATGCGCGCAACCGGAGCAAGACGCCGTCGATCTACAAGGAGTACCGTGACTTTATGATCAACACGTACCGGCTCCGGCCGAGCGAATATCTGACCGTCACGGCTTGTCGGCGTAACCTCGCAGGGGACGTGTGCGCGGTCATGCGCGTCCACGCGTTCCTCGAACAGTGGGGGCTCATCAACTATCAGGTGCGTACACTTTTTTTCGTCGACGTGTGCGCGATGACGGACTTGGGGGCAGATCGACCCGGAACAACGGCCGGCCGCGCTCGTCCCGCCGTTCACGGGCCACTTTCGCGTCATACTCGACACGCCACGCGGTCTGCAGTCGCTCCATCCCGGCACGCGCCCCCTCAACACACACCCTACCACCAACGGCGTGCCCAAGCACCCACTCGCTGCGTCCTCGGCACCGTTTGGGGCACCCGCGTCGCTCGAGCTGCGCAACGCGATCTACCAGACGACGTCCAAGGCGTCACGGGAGCTCAAGCCGGCGGAAGCCAAGTCGCTCGCCAACGGCATATCGCCCAATGCGCGGGGCAACATGTCGTACCAGTGTGACACGTGCGGGACGGACTGCACCGCGCTGCGGTATCACAGTCTGAAAGTCAAGGATTTTGAGCTGTGCGCGCCGTGTTACCTCGACGGGCGGTTTCCGTCGACCATGTTCAGCGGCGATTTTGTCAAGCTGACCGCGTCGCCGCCCGGGATCGTTGGTGCACACGGTGGCAGCGGCACCAACGGGAACGGGAGCGCGGACGAGGAGTGGACAGACCAAGAGGTGCTGCTGCTGCTCGAAGGGATCGAGATGTACGACGACGACTGGACGGCAGTCGAGGACCACGTGGGGACACGCACGGCGCAGCAGTGCATCCGCAAGTTCCTCTCCCTCCCGATCGAGGACCCGTACGTCGCGGCGGAGGGGGACCAGGGCCCGCTGCGGTACGGCCGGGTTCCGTTTGAGCAGGCGGACAACCCCGTCATGAGCGTCGTCGCGTTCTTGGCCGGCGTCGTGAACCCAGTCGTGGCGGCCGAGGCGGCTAAGACGGCGATGCACGTGCTGGCTGCCCCGGTCAAGGAGGACGAGGGCGACGGGCAGGGCGATCTCGGTGAACCACATCGATCAGACGGCGACAAGGCGGGCTCAGGGGAGATGCAGCTGGACGGGGCGGACGGACTGTCTGCGCCACCCAACGGGGACACGTCGACGAAACGGGGCGCAGGCAGCGGCAGCAACGACATGGCCGTCGACCCGCCCGCCGGCCCAACCGGCGCGCCCCCGAAAATCTCACACTCGCAGGTGGCGCGCGCCGCGGGGCTGGCGCTCAAGTCGTCCGCGCGTGCGGCGGCGGCGCTGGCGGACGCCGAGGACGCGACGATCCGGAGCACACTCGCGTCGCTGATCAAGCTGACGCTCAGCAAGCTGGAGCTGAAGATGACCGCGTTCGAGGAGCTGGAGGCGCTGCTCGAGGAGGAGCGCAAGGCGCTCGAGAGCACGCGGATGGCGCTCGTGAGTGAGCGGGTGAACCTCAAGTGGATACTGGACGGCGTGCGCGCGGAGCTGGGCAAGAACGTGGGCGTCGGTTCGTTGGGGACGACGGGGCAGGGGACGCCTGTGAGCGAGGTGCCGTCAGGGACGCCGATGGAGGGGGATGTGGGACCAGTGGGCGATGGCAGTTTTGCGCAGTTGGGATGAAAAAGTTGTGGGTGGGGGCCTATGATTATACACTGTCTCTGCTTCTTACTCTTGCTCTGCTTGCCTGTGTGTTTCCTCCATGTACCACACTCTAATCTGAATTATTATCGCTATATTTGTGCTTCTTGTGTGACTTTTGGGCACGTATCGAGCGAGGAAGGGGGCAGGACCTACTACGGGGCATCATAAGCGGCGTACTCATCCGAACAGCTCCTGCACGACCTCGTCCGCCTCCGACACCTCCAAACCGACCGCCTCCACTAGCATTTTCCTGACCGTCTCTCGTTTGAGCATCCTCCGCTGGCCAGGGAGGAGCAGGTCCATTGCCTGCCTTGCCAAGGACACAAACCATCCTTGCACGTTTGCCGGACAATACGCACCCGACGCCGCATCCGACAGCACCTCCGTCTCCATCTTGGCGTGCGCCATGTACTCGTGCACGAGCCGCCGCACCGTCTCCTGCGACTCGTGGTACCGCTCGCCTTGCACGTCGTCGGCGCCGCCTTCACTCTCACCCTCGCTGTTGCGCTTGCGCTTGCCCCTATCCCTGCCACTGTCCCCGTCCTCGCGCTGACTACCCAGCACGGTGATACACGCGTGGCCGACGACGCTCCGCACCCTCGTCATTGACTGTAGGACCGGGTCGTCCCGATGCTGCTCCCACCAGTCCTCCATCCTTCCTGGCCCGCCGTCCCCACCAGGTGCCTTGCGCACCTTGCCGAGCCCGGTCACGACGAGCAGTGTCGGGACGTCCCCCTGACATACACCGTTGTGGAACAGACGAAAGTTGGTCTCTACTGCCGTCGTCGCCCTCGCCGCCATCGTGGTCGTCGTGATCGTCGTGGCCGTCGTGGCCGTCGCGGTCATTGCCATCGCCCTCGTGCCGCGGCTCCCGACCATGCACATCACCACGAGGTGGATCCCACCTGCGTCACGCACGTGCTGGACGAACGCATGCATGTTTCGTAGCGTGTCCGGCAACCGATCGAGCTCGATGTACGGATCGCGCGGCCCAATGGCGTACAGGATGCGCACGTGCTGTCGCCCCTCATTTTCTTCCCTGTTCCTCGACGCGTGGTCGTACCGAGGCCGGTGGTGGAGCGTCGCGTCGATGACTGTGACTGCCATCGTCTCGCGCGCATAGTCTGAGAGCGGCTTGAGGACGGTATACCCAAGGATCAGGTTGACCACACGACCCGATGCGGCACCTGGCTCGCCGCAGACGAGGATGTTGGTCGTCTTGGCGCCAGGTGGGTGGCGCGGTAGGTGCGCGATGCGCTCGGCCTCGGTTAGCACGGGTAGCGAGTGCGGATCGGTCGGCAGTGGCAGTGGCGTCGTGTTGTTGTTGGAAGTGGTGCGCTCGCGGTCCCAGCTGACCACGTCAACGTCCCGCAAGACGTAGCCCTGCATGTCCACCTCCTCGTCTTGCAACCGCTCCAGACTCCCCGAGACACCCCTGGCGGCGACGTTGGCGATCTTGTCGTCGTCGCCCATCTCCTCGGCCCCGGACACAGGTGCAATGTGTACCCGGACAAATTTCCATGCCGACTCGATGTCTCGGAGGTAGATGACGAGAGGGCGTTGAACCCGATCAGCGGCGGGGGGCTCGAGACTGCAGCACAAGACGGCCTTCCAGAGCTTTCCCATGATGCGCTTCATCGGGAGGGAGAGCCGGACGAGGTTGTTGGTGATGGAAAACTGCGGTCGATAATCGACGACTTCCCGGATTTTGTCCACGTAGTGCCTGCGAAAGTCGCGTTCCGAGATTTCGTAAGATTTCAGGTAGTGGGATGGGGAGGAGGCGAGGAGGCCCGTCTTGTTTAACGGAGGGATGGAGGCGCTGTCGTGCTCGGCTGGATCTGCGTCCGCCATCTCAATGTCTTCAGGTGGAGTAAAAGTATGATACCAGGCAAAGAGGGTCTGGTCTGAGAATTTCAGAATGAGCCTGTGTTGCAGGTCTTCGAACGCCTCATCGTCTATCCCGTAGCTGGGGGGCATGCTGATGCCGAGGATACCCAGCATCGAGTACGACATGTCTTCCACCTTGGACGTTTTTCTCTTGGACGCCCAGACCATTTTCTGAGATATGCTCACGTCCCGAGGAATGTCGCCTGTTCTGAGGATGTCAGAGCTGATGCCCGTACGTTCTGCGATGGGGCCTATCATCTGATCCCGGGTGCCGATCAGTTTCCAGCCTTTCGTGAAAAACTTGAGGACTTTGGGCGCGATCAGCTCCTGCAGCGTCCAACCGCGCGTGAACCAGTCGCTTTTGATGAGCTCGGACGGGTCGCTGACGTCGCGCAGGTAGGCATAGCAGACCGTTGCGCCGCGATACCAGCTGTACATCCGATTAATGGCCTCTGTGAGCTCTGCGCTGTTTCGCTTGTCAATGCAACACGTGTCCAGCCAGACGTAGTCGAAGCCGTCCCGCGCCGCCTGGTCGCAGGCCCCGCGGATCTTCTGATAGCCCTCGCGCTTTGCCGGGCTCTGTGCGCGCTCTGGGACACCGATGTCGATGAAGTGCACCTCTTCGGATTCGTTGTCGCACCATCGATGGGATACGATCGCGTAGGCGGCGGGAGGGGCGTGCAAGAGTTCGAGTTCGAGCGACGTGGTGTTGAGGAAATGCATATGCGTGCACGCTCTCCGTAGTGTGTTGAACTGGCAGCGTCGCGGTGGGAGCGCGGGGTGTGATAGAAACCAACGATCTCAGAGGTGAGGGGCTGTTGGAGACTGCTACTAGGTCTTCTCCGCGTCTGAAGTTGATCGCAGGAGGAGGAAGAGGTTTTATAATCGACAGGCGATAGTAGTTGGTCTCGGGACGAGGGACTCCGCGTAGTAGTACCTCTGTCGGAGGTGAGCTATCCAGAGCTTAAGCTTGAGGGCGGATGGGTCCCGTGGACGATTGTGTATGTGCGCAAAGGACGAGGATATCCCCTCGAGCGCTCACACCGCCATCACGAGTCTGCCTTTGAACGTGGTCCAGTAGCGAGGGCGTCAGCACAGGCCACTAGACGCAAGTTTCAAAGATTCCATCCGAGTCAACCGAGCGTACTATCGATGAAAAAGTCCGACATCATGGGCAAGCTTTAAGATGGAAATGAACAAAAAAAAAGTACGGTGGTCATTGCATTACGAATTCCCTTTGGTTATCAACCACGCGTGCGTGCGTGCGGACATCCGGCCCAAGCGTCGCCCCTCTCCCCCACACATAATCATGGGATGTACCTGAATCCTGGCGTCTTCGATCGAGCCCGATAGTCAGCCCGCCCGTCGTCATTGGTTGAAACACACCGATAGAACGGCGCACCTTGTCTGCCAGCACGCTCGTATCGACGGGCGCGTCCAGGTCGGGACGTCCGTGCGCCGCGTCGCGTCGCGCATTGTCCCACTTGTATGACAGGTAGAGGATGACGGCGAGGATGGCCCCAAACGCGTCGAGCGCGCACGTCGTCGCAAAACCCGTGCTACACGAAAAAGGAGAGGACAAGGTAACGACACGTTGAACAGACTGGGCACATGCGGGGGCACTCACATGTACCGCGGCCCGTCCGTTGTCGGGTACAGGTGCGCGCCCAAGACCGACCCGCCCTGCCCGATGGCCATAAACATTGGTATACCTGTCGCCCGCTTCGTTTCCGACCCAAGGTTGTGTGCGAACCACGCGATGACTATCCCGATCGCCGTGTACGTCCCGCTCGTGATACAAAACACGGCAAAGTAGCGCGTGTGCGCGTCCGTCGGCACTACCAGCACGATCAGGTAGCCGATCGCAGCCAGGAAGCACGCGCTCGCGATCACCAGCCCACGCGTCTGGAACCGGTCCGTGAAGTAGGCCGCACCACAGAGGACCAGCGCCGCGACCGCGTACGGAGGGACGGTGAGCAGCTGCGCAAGCGCATTAGCTGTAACAGCAGCAGCCGACTTTCATTTCTTCCCCGCCGAGACGAGAAAAGAGGACGCACTGTAGCCAAAGGTCGTGATGATCGTGGGCAGGAATGCGGATATGCTCGCTAGACCGCAGTTGAGGCCAAAGTAGATCACGCCGCCCGTGTAGATACGCCAGTCGGCGAGCGCCCCGAAAATGTGTGCTGCATCCCGGGATCAGATGTGACCGACCAGAAATGGATCAAAGACAACGCAAGTAGCTTGCCTTTATTCACAACAGCTCCTGTATCGGCCTTGGTTCCCCTGGAGCCACGCTCCAAGGCGATCTCCCGCTCTCTCTCGGTGAAGAATGTGGTCGACTCTGGTCGATTGGGAAGAACGAACATGGTGAGGATGCCTAGCAAGATCGCAGGAATGCCCTACACGATCAAAGCGCGTCAGTCCGCACGTGCTGTGAGTCTGTGATATGTACTTCGATCAAGAACAGGATCCTCCAATCCGACTCGCCACCACTTCCGCCCGTCGTCCTCAGTGGAGGCCCATAGTTGATTTGTTGCACGCCAAACGCAATCAGTCCTCCGAATGCGCCTGCTACTGCGGCGAAACCGAACCAGTATCCCATGCGCAGACCGAGTTCCGCGCGCGTATAAAAGAACGCTGAGGGATGTATAGTCAAGACAAGAACAAGAACAAAATGACGTCGAAAAACGGGAGACCAAGAAGGTCGAAGAGAGTTGGCACGCACAAAAGTAGAGAGGAATTGCCGGACCAAATCCAGCTTCAAAGACGCCGAGACCGAGCCGGCTACATACCAGACCACCAAAGTTGAATGCGGACGCCTAAGACGAAGTGACGTTTGCGTCCGACGGCAACACGACCAAGAGATTTTTATTCTACTTTTAGTCCAACGTTCTGCACCTCGAGGGAAACAGAAAAGTCCTGAAGATACGCACCGCCAGCGTGGAACAGATCCCCCATCCGATCGCGGTCGCTGCCATCCAGTACGAGGGTGGGAAGAGCTTGGAGAGCACTGTCGCGGGTACTTGGCAGAGGATCTTTTGTGCGTGCAGCGTTCCAACGTCACATAGTCAGCATACATTTTCTAGGGCCCTTGCAGGGGAATACGACTGTACGGCACGCGCGGGACTACTCACGTACGAAAAGAAGAACACCGAGTTGACCCAGTTGTAGAGTATGCCAGTGGGGTCGCCATGAAGTGTTTCCTGCGGCAGACCTTGCAGACGGGCGTTTCCCAAGTTGGTTCGATCCAGGTCTGTATTGAAAAGGCGACGAGGGCGCCGTCAGCGGGTAGTGCTCCAGAGGGGCGCACCATTCGAACCGCTCAGAGCTTGGGAAAGACGCACAAGCGCAAAGGTAGAGAAGACAAGTGATTGGTAATATGCGCAGGTCGATTTTCCGGACAAGACGTCGCTCTTCGTCTGGCGTGGCCAAGGGCGGCGCGCTGCCACTGGGGAACACAGAGGTGGACTGCTTCTCGGTGGAATTCTTTTCCTCGTCCATGGTGGGTGCGGCGGCGGGAAGGACCACGTTTGGGTCGGGTCGTGGGGTGGAAACTGAGGCGAGCGCTTGCGGGCCTCGACGGGTTCGGGGTCTGTGCGGAGTCGACAGTGGTGCAAGCTTGGCGTTGTGCCCATGTGTCGATGGATGTATATATGTTGCGGGGAAGGCGCTGAAACTCGGGGGATTGATTTATTGCGGGGTACGTGACATCGGGCCGCTCACATACCCGAACGCATCCCCGGCGCGGGGGAAACCTGGGCGCCTTGGACCTGGTGGTTCCAGTTCCGACTGACATCGTGTGCTGGCCTGCACATGTGTGGACGTCACGAGGCGGCTGGCTCACAAGCCCGCAGCAAGTCGCGGTGGCATGTGATGCGGCCACGGCCTCCCGTCCCTGCCATCAGCAAGACGAATCACCCCTCAGAGGAATCAACTTCGCCTACGCCCGGGGAAAACGGAATCGATCACCACCGCCTTCTCGACCACACTCTCACATTGATGGGCGTGTACAGTTCAGGGCGGCGTACCTGGTCGAGAACGGCGGACGCCCCCGAAACAAGGGCCAGCTCGTCGTCGTTCAAGGGCCACTCCATTCAAAAACCGCACAGATATGCCGTCGGAAATGTGAGGCGCCTCATGCGATGTGTCAGTAGTGGCACACTTGTTGGTGGGGGGGAAACGGCGCCAGGTAACAATGGAGTGACCGCGTCGTCGACAGCGTCTACGCTCGTGTAACACCGGTTGAGGGGTTTGAGCAACCTCCGTAGACGATCGAGTGAAGGCACCGAAAGTGGGCGGTGCTTCGGGTTTGCAACCATCATCAGTTGTAGGCTTACTACCAGTAGGCCCACTTTCAAGTTGTTTGCCAGCTAGTAACGATCCGTCCTCTAGTTTCGTTATCACGACGGCCAAAACCATGGTCATGTCCGCTTGCCCGCTCCAGTCACTTCTCGAACGTGATACGACACAATGCCAGGACAAGCACCTCTCCATCCGACCCCGGCGAGATCATGATAGCCCTCCGTGGTTCACAACACTCCTCGCAGCAGCCCTGCCTCGGCTGGACAGCTCAGCTAGGTACGTCGCTCCTCCTTTGACGTCACTTCTTGAACGGACGTAGACACACAGCTGGCATTACACACGCTTGCAGGACTTCCCACTCACTCTTGGGCAAATCCTGCGCGAATATTCGGCAGCTTTGAAGCCACTGTATCTGGCAACTGGGGCTGGGACCGCCATAGAACCAACTTTGTTTATAATGACACCATGAACACTCCGATGTCGTGAGACCGAGGATCACTCGCCTGCTTCAGAGGGGTTACTCCGCTGGCCAGCATGTTGCGGATATGGTGCCCATCTAGTCAGACCGTCGTTACATGGCCTGTGTCGTTGGAGCTCCTTTGCCTTTCCCCGTGCGCCATAGAGGTGGTCCTGAGCGACCATTTCGACAAGCGCTTCCGTTTTTGTAGCAGCACGAAAACGTTCATTTCAGGATCATATACTGCGCAAGCGCCACTGATGCTGATGTCCACACTGCAAGTGCGTTGGGCATACCCACTAACGAGTCGATAATTTATCCGAAAAAGAAGAAAAATGAGTGGTGGGAGAGGGATGTACATACACACATGTCCTCGCTAGTTCCAGCAGCACTCATCATACCAGTATGACCGCCACGAGTAAGATGACGAGGACGATGATCAGAATCGTGATACACCATCCCGACTTGGTGTCTGACAATACCGTATGTGTGCATGCACGAGAAGACAGTTTTTTAGCCTACTCACCTTCGGTCTCTCTGATAAACGTCCTCATTCGTCGCATCGCGCTCCCGAGCTTCGAGTCCGTCCGGTCCACGTTCCGCTCCACGTCATCGAGCATTCTGGACAAAACCGTCGAGTGCACGTGAGTACATGCACACATAGGACGAGAATAAACCCACTCATTGTGCCGGCCAATTTCTTGGCCCATGAGCCCGGCTTGCTGCGCCAACGTCGTCAGCGTGCCCGATATTGAATCCATCGTCCGGTCTTGTTCCTGTATCATCATCTGAAAGGCGCGTGAGCGAGTCAGCCCAGGTTGGGGGAGTGTCGTACCTGTCGTTCTTCACGCGCCCATTCACTGTTTTCGTCGCGATCGCCATTCGGAGAGGAGGCAGTCCGTGAGCCGCCCGCACTGGCATGATCGAGATGGGGCTGAGACAGCGAGGCAACACGCGGCGCATGAAAAACACAAAGAGAGAAAACTGACGAGGAGCGCCCACCGTCGTCGCGGCCTCCACCTCTGCGCGCATGCCCTACCGCGCACACCGGTCAACATCGACATCGACATCGAGAGAAGGCGGGGACGCACCGTGATCGCACGCTGGACGCGCCCGACGTAGCGGCGCCGTGCCACCACCTCGGCTTCGTCAAGGCGGAACGCGCGCGGACCGGCCGTCTCGACGACCCTGTTGGCGTGCATGCGGTGCAGACGTCAGACTGTGCGCATGGCGTGGCAAGGCTGGCGGGCGCACCGGACGCTCTGGTCGAGCCCTTCGAGGTCGGCTTCTAGCGCGGCCAGCGTCGCCTTGAGCTGCGGCGTGGCGACGGCGGGAGAGTCAAACGTCAGTTCAGATGGTCCAGGGGAAAGGAGGGGACGGGGACGAACCTCGTTACGGGCCCAGACGAGCTCCTCGGTCTCGCCGTGCGCAGTGCTGCGGATGCGGACGTAGGACGCGCGCAGTGTCGTGGCTGTCTGGAGCGAGGACTCGATCTCGCGCTGGACGACATCGTACGGGTCAGCGGACATGAGACTGACGTGGGCGGCTGGACTTGAGGCGGGGACGTGTCGTTGGGCATTTCTTCTCTCGGCGAAATAGCCCCTGTCTGGGCGACATCCAAGACTCTTGTCTGGTCTGTGTCTACACCACCGTCCGTGTTCTCCGTATCACAGCGGTCCAGGTACATTATCAACAAGCTATCTCCGTCTTGTCCATCCCGGTGTATTCGGAACAGTGCGGGGTCTGGAATCCATCTGGGTGCTGCTAGAGCGGCGCGGTCGAGCTGGCTGTCAAGACCCTGAACTCCGTTATCATCGCGGCGTCGGTCAATCCAGGCTGCGCGGATGGCAGAAACCAGGCACTCGAACGGATCCGACGCTCGCATCCACGTCGCCGGACATCCCCATTCACGCCCTTTCCAAACCCAGACTTCATGTCCCCTGTCGCATGCCCCCTTAATCGTCCCACTGACATATAAACCCCTCTGCGAGCTGCTTTGCCCACCCCAGCTCCGTCACCATGTCAGGACCGTCCTACGTGATCCCCAAGACCCAACTCGCCGCCGTCGTCTCCGGCCCCAACCAGCCCGTGGTTCTCCGGCACGACGTGCCCGTCACCCTGCCCTCTGCACTCGCGCCCGGCCAGTGCCTCATCAAGCTGATCTGCACAGGCGTGTGCCACACCGATCTCCACGTGAGCAAGTACGACTGGCCAGTCGAGCCCGTCCTGCCCCTCATCGGCGGACACGAAGGCGTCGGGGACGTTGTCGCCATCGCAGATCACACCGAGGTCTCACCCGTCCGCGTGGGCCAGCGCGTCGGGATCAAGTGGATCGCATACTCGTGCCGTGACTGTGAGCCGTGCCGGTCGGGCCTCGAACAGAGTACGTTCGTCCCCCTGCCTGTCGGCATACCACTGTACGCTCTCCTGACACCCCGACCTTCCTCTTCCAGATTGTATCAACGTGAAGCTGAGCGGGCTCACCGTCAACGGAACGTTTGGCCAATATGCGGTACGTATATGCGCCCTCCAAACGATGCACGAATTGCAACATGCGACAGGTGTCCTGGGTGCACAACGTCACACCGATCCCAGATACGCTCGATCCGTTTGCGGCTGCGTCCTTGCTTTGTGCGGTTGGTCCAGTTTCTTTACTATTCGAGGGAAGAAGATGCTGAAGGAATGTTGTCCAGGGCGTTACCGTTTATCGAGCGCTCAAATATTCTGACGCTCGAATCGGGCAGTGGGTCGCTATTCCCGGTGCAGGTGGAGGACTCGGTCACCTAGGTACCACATCTCTTCTGCATCTAGTCCGTTGCGGCCATCTCGCTGATTCCATCCGTTTAGCTGTGCAGTATGCGGCCGCAATGGGAATCCGTGTCGTCGCAATAGGCAGGCGCCTTCCGGTTCCCCGCCCAAAGGAAAGTGACATGACAGACTGAACAGATACCGGCGATGAGAAGAAGAAGCTTTGTCTCGAGCTTGGAGCCGAGAAATGGATCGACTTTAATCAGACCAAGGATATCGTCCAGGCGATCAAGGATGCGTGCGACGGACTCGGTCCACACTGTGCCATCGTGACGTCGCCGCGCAGTGAAGGGTATGCGCAAGCGGTCGACTACTTGCGGCCGGGCGGTGCGTTGATGGCAGTGGGACTCCCGGCAAACGCGACGGTAGATGCATCCATCTTTTGGATGGTGCTCAAGGTGAATACCATGAGGCGATCACCACCTCTTGAACTCTCATGCGATGGTGGCCATAGAATGTCTCGATCAAGGGCTCGTACGTGGGGAATCGTCAGGACGCGATCGAGGCGATCGATATCGCGTCATCTGGCAAGGTGAAGGTGATATATACGACCAAAGGCCTCACGGACCTCCAGGAGTAAGTTTTCACGGCCCACGGTCCCCCATTCCACTCATGAGTACGATGATGTCCAGGGTTTACGATGATCTTGAGAAAGGCACTGTGGCCGGAAGGATCGTTTTGGACGCGTCAAAGTAATTGGTAGTGGAAGAGTGGCGCTCGAGTCCAGAGGCGCCAGTGTCTAGCCTGAGCCGTTGTACTAATACGTCGACAATTGAATCGTCAATCGCATGTATGCATTTTTGAAGGCCATACGGATGGTCGCAGCGCCTTCAATAGGATTCACGGATACCTCCACTGCCTGACGCGGCAGCCGTTCATCCCAGTAAAATCTGCGTTTCTGGTGTTCTCGACCACGCTGTGTCCGGAGTGTCTATAAGACGGAGGTCGGGGCAGGGACGCTCCGTACGGCGTGCACAGATACCCCCTTTGAAACGACGTGTCAGTGCACCGCCGATGATCCTATCTCGAATACGAGTCGAGTCCCGGTATATGAAAGAATGGTTCCGCAAAATTTTCGCCTCGCAGTTATCCACCCTGCCAATGGGTAAGTGACTAGGGGGATGCGTCTACGAGCGCTAGCGCTCAGAGACCGAGGGTGAGTGGGTAAAGATTTGTTTTCCCGCGCATGCACCCACCCGTATTCTGGGGGCTGTCCGAGTCTGACACCAAATCGAGATGGTGTTTCAAAAGGAACTGTAAGGTGTATACTTTCTTTTTCGGATAAATTATCGACTTGTTGCTAGTTCGTTGTGTGAAAGACTGAGATATTGAGTCGGGGCCCCTGGGGCCGAGAGAAGGACAGGGCATCCGCACACACCTAACCTTTTTTTGGTGGCCATACGCACTCTTCGGTGGGATGGCATCCCGAGTGTCTCTTTATGGTCCTGGGACTCATACATGCCTCAGCGTAGATCCATACGGGTGCTGGTGCACATCGTTCGATGAAAGTCATTGTGACTACCCGTAACAACGATCCGACCGGGTGGGCAGGCGATCGAGTAGTCTTTGGTCTCATGACATGGGGGTATTTACAAAGTGTGGCGACGAGAGATATTTTCGTGGGCCCCCTCGGAGATATGATATGCGAGGACTCCCCTACTGCTGCGACTGTGCTTCTGCCTCTACCGCGTCCGCCAGCTCACCCAGCGTCTCGTACTGCCAGGTGTAGGGATGCCCGCCGTCGGGTGCTGCACCGTGCTCGTTCCCAATCACGCTCACCCCGTGCCTGCGAATCCACACGCTGTGTAGACCGTGCCGCAGGGCAGGGATGATGTCATGCCGAACCGAATTCGCGACAACGAGCACGCGGCGAGATGCCGCCACGTCGGCCGCGTCGGCCGCGCGCAGCAACGCTGGGTCCGACGGAATCGGGAGCGCAGGGTCCGGGTGCGACGAGAGCTGCCGGAGCGCACACGTGAGCATTGCCGGGTTCGGCTTGTACACGCCGACGCGCTGCGCGGTCAGCACGAGCACAAACGGCGAGTCGGGTGCGACGGTCCGGTAAGCGGATGCGGGGTAGTCGGGGCTGCTCAGCGCGCGGGCGTGCGTACCCGCAAAGCTGGCGTCATCCACGTTGGAGAGGACGACGAGGGCAAAGTGCTTCTTGAGCCGGTGCAGCGCGTGCGGTGTGTCGGGAAAGGGCTGCCAGGCAGGGATGGACTGCCCGAAGCGCTGCGCGGTGGCGTCGTCGTCGGGCTGGTCCCCTCGCGCTGCGCGGGCCAGCTGGCGATATACGCGCTCGAGAAGGGCCGTGTAGGGCATGTCTGGAAACTGGGACTGCAGCGTTCCCTCGACGTGTGCATACGCGAGCAGGATCTCCTCCCGGGTCTGGTTCGGCAAGACGGGTGCGAGGGCGTCGTGGATGGCGGATTCCCAGTCGACGAGTGTTCCGTACACGTCAAAGATGAGGACGTCGTGTGCGGTGAGGCCGAGTGGTTGCGAAGGAGGTGCCATTCGACAGGATGAACGTTGGTCAGTGCGCAGATCGAGTATGATCAATATCAAGGGCGAGCTGGATTCCGTGCATCAGTCACGTGAGATGGCGTTGATCACTTGTCTGGGTGCCGGCACACATAAATAGCGGCTCGTCCGACGTGGATCCTCATCGATGCTGTCCACGGCTGTTGCGACATGAAGTTTGCACGGTGAGTCTCTCCCTTTCACTCTTTGTCACCATCCTTATCTCACCCGCAGATACCTCCAAGACACCCAGGCGAGTCTCTCAGAACCGCGTCTTTCCCTTGTGCTCAACTACTGTCCATCAGATTCCCGAGTGGAAAAAGGCTTACATGTGACTCACTCACGTTTACGACTGTGTCTGATTCTGAATCTATTCCTTCTTGTCCAACAGAGACTACCGTGCGCTCAAAGTGCAGCTGAGTCTTATTCGCGCACAGACTCTGTCGCAAGGCGACAGGCCCGGCTTGTTGGGTACTTCCGAAATCGATCAGCCCCGGCAATTTGCCACGAACAACGAGGAGACGCATGATGAATTCAAAGGTGGGCACCCGGTTGTTGAAAGAGTTGTTCGACTCCTGACAAACACTCGCGGTCGTTCTCAGAGGTAGCGCAAGGGAATACGACTTCCGCGCGCACAGATGGCCCCTGGGCCTCTTCACCGAACCTGGCCGCACACAGCTCGACTGCGGCCAGTGGTCAGGTAGTTGCCTCCCCCGTGAGGCGCAGAACGAGCAACCAAGAACGTAAGTCACGACAGCAGCACGCACCCCAGAATGCTGATCCTGCGAGCAACACCCAGGGCCTTTCTCGAGTTTGGCCGTGGTTACGACCGTCACCCCGTCCGCCGCACCGCCGCAACAAATCCTTGCCGCCCCGCTCATGCCTCGACCGACCCCTGGTTTTACCTTTTTCCGAGATTCGCTCTTTCGGGGCTCAGGTGTCTGCATTTTCCCCTATTTCTCAGGACCCTTGACTGTCACTGACCCAAACACCTGATATCAGTGGCGTCTTCCACACAACCCTCGTTGCATGAGATCCTCTTCAACCTCCCCCCCGCCCATAAACGGTTCTTTGACATGCTCGACGCAGAGCTCGAGAAAGTAGAGTCGTTTTACGTCGAGCGCGAAAAAGAGATGCGCACGCGCGCCGACAAGTTCAAGGCACAGTTTGACGAGCTCGGGGTACACCGCCAGATGTTTTACGTGAGTTTTTGCATAGATGGCATGCCACGACCTTCGCTTATCCTTGACCATACGCACTTTTCAGCGCTCGTCCGCGCGCGCGAGGACGAAAAAGTGGGCAAAAAAGACGCGGCGTTCGGTCCCTCCTGCGCTGTCGAACACAGTTCGGTGGTTACAGGGGCCCGACGACGACGACGCCAAGTCAAAACCGTCGCGTCTGGTCGTTGCGAGTCCGCCTATTGTGGCTTCTGAGTCTGGGCGCGGCAGTGAGTCGTTTTTTCTTCTGCTCTATCTCATCCGACGAGCGTCTACTGTTGTCTAGGGCGCCATGGTGTCGATGCGTCCAACTCGGGGACGATGACCGAACGCGTCGGACGTCAGCGTGACGATCGTCGTGTGGGATCTACTACGAACAAGGAAGAAACCCCAAAGGACGAAGGTGTCCCATCGAGGAGCAATGCCAACTCCAGGGCGCCACTCAGACGCTCAGACAGCCTCTCGTCGGACAGGGGGGCGAAGCATCCCACCCTCAACCCGCACGAGTACCAGCATGCCAAGAGACGTCTCCGAAGAGCCGTAATCGAACATTATCGGTACGTTCTTCTGATAAAGGCGGCGGCGCGAACGCTTGTTCTTTTTTTTTTTTGTGGAACGTGCCGGTGCGGGGGTGTTGCAAACACGATGCTTATGTGGCGTTCTTGGTTCACACATACGCATACACAGGGGCCTCGAGGCCCTGAACAATTACAGGGTGAGCTACTTGTTTCGCATCTCGACGTCACCTGTTGGCGTACTGAGAATCCTCGACTTCTCGCCCTGAATCCAGATCCTCAATCTGACTGGGTTTCGCAAGGCACTCAAGAAATATGAAAAGATCACCAAGAACCCGATTCTGGACGCCTACTTCAAGGAAAAAGTGCGTGATTTGCGTGCCCTGCCGTATGATATATGCGAAGCGATGCGCTGCTCCATTTTTTGTTAGGTAGAACCCTCCACCTTTGCCGACGGTGCAATGGTGCTGAGCACTATGCTCAAGGAAACGGAAGACCTGTTTGCGATGCGATTCGGTGCGTCTTCGGGCCTGACTTCAATTGTACGTTTCTGATGCGTGAGTGGACTTCGTACCCCAGAACATGGCGATCGGAAAAGAGCGATCGCCCGCCTTCGAGTGGAGCCGTCCAAGATGCACCATTTCAGCGCGTTTCGCTCTGGGCTGTGGTTGGGACTCGCCCTGCCGGCGATCTCAAGTGGTCTTTATCTGTGTAGGCGCTACCCCTTTCAGGACGCGCGTCGTACTAAAGAACACCTCGACGGCGTATAAAAGCATTACAAGAAGACGTGCGGCAGTCGCTCCCGTCGTGGAACATCCTGCTATACATTTATTCGATCCTCCTTCCACCGGTGTTGCTATCGCTGCTGATCGGCATCAATATTGCCGTGTGGGCGCGCGAAAAGATTAATTATGTTTTTATTTTTGGTGCGTCATCTGTTCGCTCTCTGCCTCTGATCAACAATTGTTAGACCTGAATCCGAGATCGAGGCTCGATAATCACGAGTACTTTGAGGTGAGCCGGCCGCGTTCCAAACTAGGGGGTATTTACCTTGTGGTGTTCTGACCTGGCATCTGAATCTTCAAGCTTTCATCGTTCTTTCTCTTCACGCTCGCGTCCACATTTTGGTTCTCGATGGCTCAGCTCGGTTCGCCGTTGCTGTGGCCATTGCTGTGGCTCGCGTTTGTGCTCGTGATTATGCTGAATCCCCTCCGCGTACGTCGAGCTTCCCTTTTCGGTCGGCCATTGTCTGATGTTTGGGAGACAGCGGTTCATGTGGGGCCCTGCGCGCTGGTGGATCGTCAAAACGACGGTCAAGCTTGGGGCGAGCGGGTTGTGGAAAGTCGAGGTGCGTCACCTGTGCCCCGTCTGTACCGCGGCAGCCAAGCCCACAGTGACACAATGCATTTCTACAGTTTGCGGACTTTTGGCTCGGGTGCGATGTCGCGCCCACTTTTTTCTTTTTTACTGACTTTGTGGACGACGCCAGCGACCAGTTTTGTAGCCTGCATTACTCACTGTCTAACCTCTTCTTTGTGGGCTGCTTCTACTCCCGGTTCTATGTCCCTATGGCGGCGCAGACAAACATCGAAGCATTGTCGTCGGCTTCTCCTCCCAACTATAACCCTTCCTATGCCCAGGAAGCATGGTCGACGTGCGGCGTTGTCCGGAACTGGGGATGGTACTACGCACTTGGTATACTACCCTTTATGGTGCGGTTTTTGCAGAGCTTGAGGCGGTATCGGGACTCGAAGCTGCCCACCCATCTGATCAACGTGCGCATACTTGTTATCTTGAATGTGCAACATGACATGATGATGATGGAATAGGCCGGCAAGTATACCATGGGAATGATATACTATTTTTTCTACTTTAGTTGGCGGCATCGAGGTACGTCCCCTCTCTACGGATTGTAATCGAGGTTCATGTTCGCCGTGGGTTTCCCCAGAGAGTCCACATGGGGGAGTGAGCTACGTGCTGTGGTGCTTCACGGCGAGCGCGTACGCAATCTACGGGTGTGCTTGGGCAAGTTTCCTCGCTAGACCCCTGTTCACTTTTGAAATCAACGATACGAGCGTTTCGTAGGACTTTTTGATGGACTGGTCACTGTGCAAGCCCCACGCGCAGCACCCGTTCCTCCGGCCAGAGCTCATCTTCAAGACTCAGATCCCGGTGTGTTGTCGTCTTCCCGGTGGCCAGGGTCCCGAATGCTTAATTATGAATGGATTTTTGTGTTGTCAGTCGTATTATGTCGCCTTGGTGCGTCTCTCATCTCCCTTTTCGGTGTTTAACAGAGCCGGGAGTAGATCACAAACCTGTGTATTCGATTCGTGTGGCTCGTGTATGTGCCCCCCGTGGGCCCCACTGGGTTGTCCAATATGGCCGTGCGCTCGTTTATCGCGAGCGTGTTGGAGATCCTCCGGCGCGTGCAGTGGAACTTTTGTGCGTGTCATCGTTATCGAGGAGCTCTCTATATCTGAAACGACACTTCCAGACCGCCTTGAGAACGAACATTTGGGAAACATGGATCAGTATCGTGTCACGCGCGAGGTGCCATTGCCGTATAGCTTCGAGGTGCATTCGAACGATGAGAACGAGCAGGAGGAGAATGACGGTGACGAGGACGGGGACGGGGATGGGGATGAAAACGAAAACGAAAACGAGCAGGGGCACGAGCAACGGGAAGTCGTGAGCGCGGGCGTGCCGTGGTGGAAGGTGTGGGCGGCAGCGGCGGGGCCGAAGCGGCACGGGGCGGGGCATGGGTAGAATGTACGCCCGACATTATAGGCTCCTCTGTTTTAAACATTCATCGACGCAGGAGTACGTGCCGTTGTAGCATACACAGTCACATCATGGCCGTTCCCACTCCCTCAGAAAAACAGCTGACGAAAAGACATTCGTAGCTTACGTGTCAAGCCCAAGGCGTGACGCAACTCGGACTCGGAGGGCAGCAGCTCCACGAATAGCCCGGTCGGACATGATGTCGGGACGGGCTTGGATAGGTTCTATTGCAGTCGATAAACTGGAACGCAAGGATCTCGTATATTGGGGGAAAAGGAGGCTCACTGCAAGCTCAAACGTTGTACTTTGTGCGCGCACGTTTGTAGGCTGTGAACGTTCTAGAGCGCTGAACCCTTGGACCCGCTGGGGTGGGCAGAGAAAGAAGGGACGTGCCAATCGACATAGAAACTGCGCACTAACAGTAAATGCATGTCCCACCTCCGCATCTTCCATCAGCCTGAATTGCCAAGGGTGTGTGTGCACTTTCGACAGCAACATACTTGCGAGTACCATTGAATGCGGTAGTGTGTGGATGGGCCGGCTGCCACCCATGACCCTGCTGCGTTCAGAAGCACACGCGACTTGCAAATACCAAGGCTTTGGCCGCTGAGTAGGGCGCGATCGTTCCAAGGTGCTAGTGAAAGCCATATCCCCGCGATTGTCAGGGCCCGCCAACACCATCTCCAAAGTACGGCTGCACCAGGGCCATCCTCGTAGAGTGCACACAGCGACGTTGCGCTCGACCTCATGGGCACCCTCCGACGGATCGCACGTACAAAACCTTGCTGGATTTCAGACTTTTTCGCGTCTTCATGTTCAATCTGTCAACATGCCCCAGGGGCCCCTGGCGTCGGCTCAGACAGCCAACCTCATTGCCAAGGCCGCGAATGATACCCAGGGTCGGCAAGTCCTGGTGCGAGGTACGTGGGCGCAACCTACGGGAAATTTAAAAGGGCTCCACGCAGTGACAGAGAATAGGCAGACCGTGCAGGCATGGGGTAATACTTTGACCTCAACACCTCAGGCTGAAATGTACAGTCAAGCGCTAAAACCACTTCACTATTTGGTCGGGGCCATATCACGGTCGGAGAGTTACTCAAATGCGATGACAGAACTGATCACCAGACACAGATCATGGAGGGGTGACGACCACTGATTCATATCATTCATCAGTTCGTCAGTACAAACAATGTTTAAATCTATGCATAGCGGGCAGCAAATGCCTGGCACTGAAAAAACGCTCCGTCAGCATGCACAACCGACAAGAGAGCCAGATGCGCACCTCCTTCAATTGCTCCAGATAGTACGAACAGCTCTGTAGGTCCGCCCTCTCCAAGCAACGCGTAAAGTCCTTGGCCTGAACATCACACGAAGAGGTGGACTGAAAGGACTGTTGCTGCTGCTGAACGGGCGGTGCCGGCTCGGCGGCCGTCGTCGCCGAGTTGGATCCGCCAAAGAGCATGTGGGAAAGCCCGTGGCCAATGGTCGAACCTACTGCGACGGAACCGGCGGTGGCAGCCATCTGTGCAAGCATGCCGGGTTGGGACTGGGTGGCCGCCGCGGGTGGTGCAGGCGCATGCGCAGGGTTCGCGTGGGCCGCCTGTGGGGGGAGAGCAGCGGTGTGAGCACCCCGGGACTGTTGCGCGGGTGCAGGAGCAGGCTTCGCTGCAGGACGAGAAGAACGCGAAGAACGCTAGAAAAAAAGGACAAATGAGGGGAAGAGAACAAGAAAAGCGAGGACGCAGACTTACAGGCATCAGTGTGGTAGTGAGAAGGAAGCGTGGATACGTTGGACTCAAATCCGCTTTTATGTCCGAACCCGAGCACGCGTCACGCACCCGGCGAGGGCCGTGTGAATTTCTGGAAAACTCCGGATATATCCTCTTTTGGGAATTCTCGTCTCTCTGACTTGCGCGACGGAATGATGGCGGCCGTTGGACTGCGGGCGAGCACGTCCTTGACCCGTCGAGCTACTGCATGGCCTGCACGGTCGTACGCAGCGGTAGCCGTCAAGAACAAGCCAGGACCATCTGGGTCGCAAACTCGGAGCAATTCGCCGCCGTCAAAGGATGACCCACCGCCGTCGAATACCAAGGCTAAAAGGTCCAAGTCACCGCAGTCACCGCTCGAACAGCTAGAGGAGAATGTTCGGGCGATGGAGAGCATGAAGCGGTTTAACAGAATGAACGCCACGGCCGACGTATGGGGCACCGAGATGGTCAGTCTGGGTATGGCTTTGCTCTCATTTCACCATGGTGGCATGACCGGACATACGCGTTAGATGCGGAAATACCGTACGAGTTGCGCCCAATGTTCCGCGCCCTCAGTGCGCAGCCCGCGTTTTCAAGAAGCAAGTTCTCGTGCGTACCGTCGTTGTATCCGTTGACGCGTGCAGTCGTCGAGTACTACATGATGCAGCGATCTCTGGTATGCGATCAAGCACAACACAAATAACTGGATGAAGAACACGTACAGGTACGCCTCCGCTTGTTTGCGCGAAACGTACTCTCTGACAGGCTGACGTTTCTCTCCCAGCATGTTTGCCCTCGCAAAGGCGAACGCCTTCCCGGGGAGGGATGTGAAGCTGCGCGTCAAGACATTGGGTCGCATATTGAGCGTACAGAACAGTTCCTCGGAAGCTTTGTTAGCTCCGTTGCGGCAAATAGCTCTTGATACCTATCGCAAAGTAAATACCTCCGTCGCAAGGTGCGCACGTCTTGCGTTTCGTGTCAGCATCAGCCCTCAGTTATTTCAGGGGGGATGAGAATAGGGTGAAAGAGTTTACGTCGGGCCATTTCCAAGAAAGGACCATCAAGACGATGCGGCGGCGAGAAAAGGGTCAGAACTGGACTTGGAGCATCACGAGCGATGTCTCGCATGCAGCTCTGTTCCCCAAGACGAGTAGGTTCCTCGCGGCTTTACGAGTCGGGATCCCGTTCTGACGTCGGTTAGAACGGAAAGTACCCACACCCGTGGACGTGGTTTCCATCCGAGCCGGCGAGGTCTATACTGAAAATGCAGACCCTGCCATCGGACATCGTTTACTTATTCAGGCTCTCCTCAGGTTTGACACTACACAAGTGAGTGGCTTTTTGGTTCTCCGACATACCACTGACCAGAGGTGACCCGTGCGTAGAAAATTGAGATCCTCGACAAGCGCGGCCGTGGGGCAAATCCGGACCTTGCGGGCTCGCGCAAGGTTGTGCAGTACCTCCTGTTGGAAAAGGTGGGGTGGTATGACACGCCTTGGAAGATCAAGGACCAGTTTCACAAGGAGTAGAAGCATGCGAACGATGTGATGTTCTACTCTGTGAATCATGTTTTGTCCTCCAACACTGACTATTTGCTTGAGATGCACGCGAGTAGACCTGTCAATGTGAAATGATTTGGGATGCCAAAGCGACTTTATTGAAGTCTTTGCAGAGTACAAAACCGATGGGCCTGCCATCATAGCGTTGGTCGACTTCTGGTGCTCGAGCGCCCCCCTCCCCAATTCTTGCGTCGACACCAATTGAGCTATGGCCCTGGCGAGTCTATGTCAGTGTTCGTCTTGATCTCTGACACAACGCCACTCCTACATGTCAACAAGAGGGTTTCGATTTGAGTGAACCGCCAGAGCTCGAAGGCCGCAAACATGTCGCAAGCAGGGCAATATGGCAGCAGTGCCAGCGAAGTGCAAGCCCGCCGCCATGTCCAACAGGGAGCATGTTGAATCGGACGAAGAGGCACCAGCACAGAGCAACGCCACACGTCGATCCCAGCACAAGGGGGAAGGAAAGGTACAGTCTGTCACGTCCTTGGGAGATGGTCGTGAAGACCCGGGCGAAGGCCACACTGGCGAGGGAACCGGAAGCAGGGGCGGAGGGGGAAGAGGGAAAATGACCATCCGATCACCCACCACCAGGGCTCCATCGTCCGTTGACGGCGATTGAGTTGTGCTGTTGCTTGCATCGTTCACTCAGATTCTGTTTTCAGTGCCGCATCACGCGGTTCTTAGTTTTACTGGGTGGGTGGATTCAGAGTGCATCGTGTGCTGTCGGTCGTGTTGCCACGACATAGCCCGCAAACGAATATCACAAGTGCTTATGTCTGGAATCACGTTCGCCGGTAGCCAACAGGGGATGCTGTCTGACATAAGCTTGCCTCGTAATGAGCTTTCGCGATGACCACGTCCGCGCATCCGACGTCGCGCAAGAACACCAAGAGACCGCTCAGGACGCTCAAGCTCGCACGTCGCGACAGCAACGATGGCCCAGAACCACCCTCGAAAAGGAGCCGTCCTAGTTTCTCGGTGCGTCCGATTCCGTGACAAACTCTTCGAATCGCTCAACCGCACAACAGCTTTCGAATCCGCCCGTGTTCGGTCTGACCAAGGACGACATCGTCGTGGGGTCGAACTCCCAAGGTTCGACGAGCTCGCGGTCGGCAGAGCCCGCCCCCTCGCAGTCGCAACGGCGCGCCGTGGCGGATGTCAAAGGCAAGCGCAGGGAGGTGACGACGCCGACTGCGGTCGAGGAGGACTGTCTGTGGGTGGACAAGTACGAGCCTACGTCTGAGGTGAGACGCGCCTTGTCGTTGTCGCCACTCCCCTCACCCCTTTCACTTCGCCGCGCCTGTGTGGGTTATACTGAAACCGTTTCTCGGGCGTCGGGGGGAAAAGGCAGAGTTGGCGGTCCACAAGCGGAAGGTAGATGACGTACGTCGTTGGCTCCTGGAAGCGTTCGAGGGCGGCCCGTCGGCGAAACTGCGCAAGTACCGCGTACGTGTCTGCGCTATTGTAGGGGGAACGATTACACCACGGTACTTATACAGCGCATCCTCGCCCTTACTGGTCCAGCTGGGACCGGAAAAACATCCACCTTGCGCGTCCTCTCTAGGGAACTCGATTTCGAGATTCTAGAGTGGCGGAATGGCATGAACGAACGCGGTCCGTCTGCCTTTACGGGCGGAGAGTTCCGCGTAGATGGTGAGTGTGGCCCCCTCGAGGGCCTTCTAGCCTGTCAACTATATCTTGCCCAGAGGATTTGGATGTCAGCACGGAAACGCTGTTTGACAAATTCCAGTCCTTCCTGACGCGTGCCATGACATGCAACAATGTTTTTAGCCAACGGCACGCAGTGCCGCTTGCGCCGTCACTCTCACAGAATCAATCGACGTCTACTCAGCAGTCCCGCAAACACCAACTCGTTCTTTTGGAAGACCTCCCTAATCTTCTCCACCTACCTACTCAAGCACGGTTCCAGGCCGTCCTGCGGTCTCTCTGCATCCCCAATACTAACTCATCCGAATCCCCTGCGCCACCGATCGTCATCATCGTATCAGATTCGGGTCTTCGTGCTGAGCAACTCGATGACGATACGTGGGATGGTGGAAGTGGTGGGCGGCGGTGGGATAGGAAGGAAGCGCTCGATATTCGGAGTATCCTGGGACCCGACCTGCTAACGAGTCCGTACGTGACTCGGATTGGGTGTGTTCATTACCATTTCGACTCCCGCTTTTCATTTAAAAAGGACTCGGGCATCATTGTCCAGGTTTAATCCAATAGCCCCTACGTTGATGACGAAAGCGTTACAGGCCTTCTTCGTTTCTCATTTTGGGTCGCTGGAAGCACACGAGCGAGCATACAGACAGCCATCGCGTGAAGTGATTGATGTTGTCGTGGGATCCTCTCATGGAGACATTCGAAGCGCGATGATGGCCCTTCAATTTGCATGCGTGGTAGACCTCCCTGCCTCTTCGGCGACGTCGAAAGGTAAAGGAGCCCTCAAAACCGATGGCGGTACCAAGAAGACAAGGACGACGAATGTCCGTGCGGTGTTAGAAGCAGTAACCAGACGCGAGCAAAGTCTCGTGCTATTCCATTTAATGGGCAAAATATTGTATAGCAAACGTCTGCGCGCCACGTTTCGAGGTGCATGCGGTCATGGCTGACAGCGTTCTTCTCGTTTTCTTCAGGTAAATTCGACCCGCCCGCGTCTCACTTGTCTGCCAGGGACGTCGCGAAGGAACGTGAGTCGGACATGCAACTCGTCGACTCGCCTCCGCTGCCGGTGTGGCTTTCGCACCACGATCGGAGGCCGAGTCGAGTGTGCACAGAGGCGAGCCTTTTGCGTCTGGTGTGGACGCTGGGACCTTGTTGCTGACCTTTGTCCCCGTTTGTTTCTAGACGTTGGCGGCAGAATCGCCGATCGACTCTTCTCTGCTCGGGCTCTACACGCACCAAAACTATACCCAATTTTGCACGGATGTCAATCAGTGCGATGGCATTTGCGAAGGACTGAGTTGGGTCGATTGTATGGGCGGAGTGAGCTTTTTTTTCTCGTTTTCCGCTTCTCTTTGATTTATTCATTTTCGCCGTTTGTCGTCGTACATGCTGACGAGAGTGTGGTTGAACCCCTGTTAGACCCTGATGGCACATTCGCCATATGCGTTCCCAGCACTCACGCTGTCGACGCTTCACGCGCTCCCGACGCCCGTGCCGCGGCGCGGACAGAAAGTGTGCAAGCCGACATGGTTCGACGTGCGGACCAAGGAGCTAGAGGCTTTGGATGCGGTCGGGGACGTGCTCGGGTGGCTCGGGAGGGCGGACGTGGTTGGAGGTGGAGGTTGGACACTGGACGAGGAGCTGCCGTCGGACTCGGTGGGGAGGTGGACGTGTGTCAACGTTGCTACGGAGCTTGGGGGGTGGCTGCGTGCTGTCGATCGATGTGGTGGTGGAGGTTCACGGCCCCCACGGACGCATCGCTTGTTCTCGCATTTGCCGTGGAGTTTTGAGGTCGCTGGGGAGGTGTGTGTGTTGGGCGAGAATGAGGACGGTTTGGGGGTCGAGCAGGGCGTGGATGGTGATGGCGAGGAAGACGTGAGGTTACCTGGCAGTGGGACGCAGGGTGGAGGAGAAACGAAGTGGTGGTTAGAGGACGATGATATCGAAGACGTCGAGTGATCAGACTCTGGACGCTGTGGAGTTGTAGAAGGGCCTCTTGATGAATGCTATCGGAGGACTCGTCGCGTTGACCCCACCGATACGTCACGGCGCAACGGCGATGTTCATTGACACTGCACAGCGGGGACTTGCGCAACATGTCCATCCCCACGTCGCCCGGTGCTCACCAAGCCGCATTCGGGTAGCTGCTGCCAGCCTCCAGCGAGCTCATGGAAAACTCTGGCCTGGCCCCGTCCAAACACGGTCCCAGGGATTCCAATCGACCTCGACCTCGCGCGACTCGGAACCGCGTAGGTCTACGTCCTGGCTCCTTCGTCGGAGTAGCGTCCGTGTGTCCACACTTTTCACCGCGTTACTCGGTCTCGGCGCAGGAGCGATAGCGCTTGGTCTGTACGTGGTCCCGTCCTTTTTCACATCTGACGCGTGCATTGATGAAGTGTAGCTACGACATATACACTTCATTCACGCTATGGCCAGTGGAGCTCCGGAACGACCTGCGTGCGGGGATCAGAGCTAGAAACGACGGTGACCACGCTCTGAGCGAGCGCTTCCTTGCACGGTGTGTGTGCCTTTTTTCACTTCCATTTCCATCCACTGTTCTCTCTTCCTCCCCTTCGTTCTCACCCTCCTTTTCCGTCTGACATTGTACGTGGCACACAGCGCCTACCAGACCGCCTTGAGCCTCCCGTTGGCGGCCCTCGGGCCAGATCCGTATCTCAAGCTGTCCGGCATCGCTGCCGTGTTGGCAGAGGTCGCGCCCGAACGGCGCGCAAAGGATGTGCTACGGAGCGTGTGGGACCTGACTGACGCCCGCGCCGACCGCTCTGTGCCGTCTGCTTTCCCAGAGAGGGACGCTGGATACGGGCGTGAAAGCGAGTGGGCCGCATACACACTCGCGGACGAGGAGCGCCTCCGCAGGGTCGCCGTGGCGTGCAAGCTTGCAGAGCTGTCCGCGCACGAGAATGGGGGACAAGCGGAGGAGGAGCGGTGGCTCGTGTGGGCGGTCGAGGAGGCACTTCGGTTGGCGGGCGTGCAGACGGATCGTGAGCGTGTTTCGACACCGGTCGTGCTCGCGGAGCTCAACCTGCCGACGTGGATGCGCAGAGCCGATCTCGGCGCACCGCTGGCGGCCTTGGGAGCGGTGTATGCACGCAAGGGGGACATCGAGTAAGTGCATCACACTCTCCAGATCAGAGTAAGAGTACGAACGTCCCATTCCCAAAGGTATGCCATGCCGCTTTATCTGCAGGCCATATCGCTACTCGTCCCACCGAACACGGAGAACGTGAGTGTCGAAGATCGTTGTATGGGTACGTCCGTTTTTCGTTCATGTGTCATCCCTCAGCCGAACATGCATTCTGCCCCTAGCTGCACAGTTGATGAACAACCTCTCTGAGCTCATCATGCGACGGCCACCTTCGCCCGAGATAAGGCACCAGGCAGAAGCGTGGGCTCGTCAGGCTCACGGGTTGATTGGCCGGGTGCAAGAAGTGCGCTCACCTCGGAGAGGATGGATTAGCTTTAGCACTGCTGGTGGACAGAACACAGAGGTGTGCGACCAGGCGTTGGGGGTGGTCTTGTTCAATCTCGGCTTATTGCGGGAGGTAAGCTGTTTCTTACCTGTGCGAATAAGCAGCGTAAACTGAGCTCACATCATCGCCAGATGGACAACGACCACACGGCCGCACGTTCGTTGTACGAACAGAGCTTGTGGCAATGCGAAAAGGTCGGGATGACGGAAGGCGTCGTGCAGACCAAGCAGGCTCTCAGGCGACTTGGTGGTGGTCGCGCAGGTGTGAATGCTGTGTAATCTCACTCATTGCGACATACTGTTTCGGGCTTGCGTAGCTGGCAGGACCTCTTGATGAATATTGTCCTCGACAGAGCCGATGATCGCATCGGCAGCCATAGTGTGACGCCCGCTTGAATCCGGCTTTCGGGAAACTGCCTCCAGCCTCGAAGTCATGGAGAGATTCGGGTCGGCTCCAAATAAGAGTCCAAAGAGCCAAGTTCCAAGAATCTTCCCCTGGCATGCGTCCCCCGAGTTGCTGACGAGGAAGTCCGTTCACACTCAGCCCCGATTCAGCGATCCCTTGCACCCGTATGTGAGAGGCTGCCTGCAAACATTAGCCATGCATCGTCTCCAGCTGGCGGTTGGTAGTTGATACATTGATGCTAAGACGATCATTTGGGTTCATCAAGCACAATATTCCACCGAAGAACCGGGCTGGCTCACTAGCCCAGGCTCCCTTCACCAGCCAAGTCCAGAAGCCAGCCTTTGAGCACCTACAAATTGAGGCAGGAATGGCGATCGCCCCGAATATCGATCCAGCCTCGGACTCGGACAAGGTGTTGCTAACAAAGAAGTACACACATTGCTTGCACGAACTACACAAGTGGCAGCGACGTACGACCATGAGAGAACCCCCGAGACTATATTTTACAATAATTCCAGCTCATTACATACGATTTCCGACGAATCACGCCCATCCTAGTTGCTGCCCTTGGTGAGCTCGGCGAGTTTGTACAGGTATGCCGCATAGAGCTTCGTCTAGAGCAGCAAGTGGAGGCAGCGAGGCAACATTCAACATAATTGTCACTCAGTGAAAGATCACGACCCAGACGTACCCCGCCGACATAGTTCTCAATGTCCAACTTCTCGCTGAGCGAGCTGGAAAGGCACGAGGTAAGCATGAACCCTGTCGACGCGATCCACGCCACGAGGGGGACTTACTGGGCACCGTCGTCCGACTTGCCCATGGGCAACAATAGCACCGTCTTACTCCTGCTCGTATCGTTTTTATTTAGCGCTTCCTCCAGACTGTGCGCTAGGGGAATGGTACCCCCTTCGCGCGTGTAGTCTGGTTTCCTATTGTATACGACCTGAGAAAAGAAAATCGGTAGTCAGCGTCGACACGAAACACATGACATGCAGAGCCAAGAGAGCCTGTACAAACCTGGGTGGCGGCATCTGCGGCTTGGAAGTTCACGTCGTCGTTTTTTCCAACCCAGGGATCAGCTATGGGATCGTAAACCACGTTGAGCAAATTGCGAGAACCTAGTTTATCGAATTCGTCGTAGATAAAGTCCTTCACGATGAGTGCGACCTTTTGCGCTGTTTGTGAATCCACGAGACTGTCAGCAAGAAACGTGGTCAGCGTCAACGTCGACATCGAAGATAGCACGTGAAGACGAATAAAGTTTAGAAAATCGAATCGCACCGGATGCTGAACCTCCCAGTGACTTGACGAGGAATGATCGTCCCTTGGCGCCCTCCGTCGATGCCGTGGAGCGAGAGTGACGGAAAACGCATCCGTCCGATCAACAACTCGGTCGGGTCCTGCGACAACTCCACCTAGCCGACCTGCCAATCAGCTGAGCACGTTCAATGTTGGAGAAGGGTGCACGCACATGAGCGTCTGTCATGCACAGGATCATCGACTGCGTAGCCAATTTCGCTGTACAGCTGCCTGGGAAATTTCCGGCCGATGGTTGCAGCCTGGACACCGAGATGAGAGCAACGCCTACTTACTTTTCTTCGTCCGTCAGCGGATCAACGAGCTCCTCGACACCTGGGATGGTGATCGTGCCGTCTGTGCTCACGAGCGCTCCAAGCAACTTGACTAAATCGACCAAGGGCTCATGAACCATGCGCCCAAAGATGCCCGAGTGAAGGTCATCCTTCGCGCCGGTGACTTGAATACTAAAGGTGGCGATACCTCGGACGCCGTACGTGAGCGCGGGATTGCGAGTGGTGAGCGAGTAGGTGTCCGTCTGTTCCCGCGATCAGAAAAAGGTCAGAAATCTCAAAAGTCACCTTTTACGGGGGGATTGATACCGACGATGACAGCATAATCAATACCAGTAAAAAAGCCGTCCGTCTTCGCCGTCTCATTCGCTATCCAACCTTCAAGTCCAGGGCCTCCTATCTCTTCTACACCCTCGAACAAGAACCGGATGTTCACCGGGAGCGTAGGAAGATCCGCAGTACCTGTAACCCCGGGTTCATTGTGTCCTTGAAAGACGTTGAGCCATCCAGTCAGAGGTCCCTTGTCGTCCGTTGATCCCCGACCCACCAGCTTGACCGGGTCATCTTCCGGAAGGAGGGTCAGCTGGAATGGATCCGGCGCATCTGGATTCTGGGCCTTCCAACCGTCTGCATCGGCCTGTAATCTCGACAAGTTCCAACCCCCTCCGCACAGCGAGTGAGTAGACGAGGAATACGTACGGGTTGAACGTCATAATGGGAATAAATCAACACTGTCTCGAGGCTAGAATCCTTACCAAAGGTTCCGACCACGAGCGGAGGAAGCTCGTTGTTCGGGTCGTAATCCTTTTGGACGTCCCATATGTCTTCGACTCCGACCTCTTTGAGTCGAGCCTTGACCCATTCACCCGCGCTGTCCAGCACCTGTTTGGAATACTTTACGTCGTCCTGATTACTTATGCTGACGATTGTTGACAAGAG
>JBBPLS010000105.1:0-66697 GCA_038089895.1 Boletellus ananas | reverse complement strand
CTCTGGAGTTGAACATCAAGGTAGACATGTTCCTCAGCCCTGGTCCCAGGGCCTAGGTGTTCCTTGTCTTTACATGGGCACACAAGGCATCTAAATACTATGTGCAACAAAGAGCCCTGGTGCAACAAAATAGAAATTAGATGGACAAGCATAAGGGATCTATAGGCACAGAAAGTGGAGTTCATGATGCAGGAGAAAGAAAGAAAGGAAAGGAAAAAGGGGGAATGGTGGACCATGGTTGGTAGCAATGAACACACAACATTCACACAATGACATCCCTTACAATACTCTATGCATGGCTTGAATTGGCTTGCACACCTTATCTTCTACATTCTTGGTTTCCATTCCATTTGCATTACTAATTCAGTGTTGATATATGATAATTCAGGCGTGGACCTGATCAATTTCGGAAGTAAAGTCTTTCAGGAGCAATAGGACATGGGATCAAGTTTATGGCTAGTTCTCTTGAGCCCCCCCCTCCCCCGGGGGTCGGACGTTGGAGGAACCTCGCCTCAGCATACAGCTATTGATCCGTGCGTCATCGATTATCAGCCCTCCGGGACCAAGAAAGCGCCGTCTTCTCTCACAGATCTCACCACCGAGGGTGTCAAAATACTTGTCACCGCGATGGCCTGGCGGGCACCGGCAATCGAACAAACTGTCCGAGAATATACCAGGGAGAGGCCCCGAATGTCTTTTCGTAATATGGATTGGTGCGTTAACCGGAAATGCCGGTGCTCGCGGAACGCGCCCGATCACGTATCGCGGAATAAACCAATCTGGATAGGCCAACCATACCGTTGGCGCGATCACTCGCACCCAGACGTGGTTTCGTTTGGGAGGTGAACTTACCGATGAACGACGGACTTGCATGCACATTCTAAGCTCCACCGGTGGTGGGTGGGGCAACAGGCTGTCGGGCCTCGGCACCCCCGAACTTCGTGGGGTTTGCAAAATCGCGACTTGCAACGCAAATAACGCATAGTAGCCCACGGGCGTGATGTGTAGCCGTGAACGAGGCGAACTTCGTGAACGCTAACGTGGACTCAAAGCCTGCTCACTGGATTTGTTGCGAAGACGACCGGAGGAAGTGTTGATGAGCACTGACGGGATTCTTAATGTACGAATCGCCTCTTGCGTGCCTGACATGCACATACCTACCGGCAGCAACAGAGCCATCTCTCTACGGGTCGTTGAACCTCCTTTCGCCACGCCAGGGACGCTCCCGGGGGAGTGTCGGACGGCCGGATTGGCAAGGGTGGGGTTGGCTGAAGCCGGAGGAGAGTATACAGCAGAGAGTTGCGACGACTTGAAGTGCACGAAGATAACGTAGGAACATCCCAAATCTAATAGCATGTCTAATCTAATCCTCGACGACAGTGCTTGACGTGCCAATCTGTCGTTTCCGGGGATCGGCAGAGAGCAATCTGCCTCAATCACTTGCTCGACTGCGTGTTCGAGTCTTGGTTTAAGCTTCCGCCTCGAGATCCCCGTCCGCTTTTCGGTGACCCCCCACTCCGAAATGACTGGGAGTGGTGCCTGTGCTTGTACAATTGCGGTAAGTTGTGGTCTCCATACCCCGCACGTCGTGTACCATACTGAGTGTGCGAAAGCTTCGCCTGTCCATTTCTGCCTTAAGCGAAGTGATTTTCGGACAGCAGGTCCATTAGTACCGAGTACATCGAAGGCCATGATGGACATTATTCCATACTATCTATATCCCTAAAAGGTAACACACAAGTACCTGGAGACTAAACGAACCTAAATCAACTAAGTCAACTGATCGACCAGTGTTTACATCCTGAAGACGACATCTTTCGACAGTTCCGCACCAAGTGTGTGTATACAGCTCACAATCTCCTGGCGCGTAAAGTTGACCTTCCATCCAAAGGACATCTAAAGCCCAAAACAAAGCAGTTCAGTAGGCGAACGATACGATGCGACTGGTGCTCACAGTCACAGGGATCAAGGAGGCAGTATTCCCTTGGATGGAGTAGATAGATCTGACACCGCTCGCTAATTCTTCCTCGTTGTCGATCTCGATGACTACGATCATTCAGCACCTATACTCGGCTGGGTCAACGCCCTCACCTTCTCCAGGGTCATCCGAGCCAGCCAGGGAATGGCTGGGCTCAGAAAAGACAGCATATCGATAATTGTCCAACAACGGCACACAATCCTCTAGGGGGTACCACGTAAAGTCCTCCTGAGCAGACCAGTCAGAATCCCACTTTTATCTCAGGGCGACCTTACCGGGTCGACGAGGAATGACGGGCTGTATTCTCCTTTATATCTCATTTTTGGGCATGAATGGATGTAGAAACCTGACAGAGCCATGCGAACAAAGAAAGAGGACGAATAGGATCGGGCATACCCATATAGAGTGCATTCACAGGAGGAAATCCGGCATTGTGTATTTCGCGCGCGAGAGCTGCTTCTCGGAGAGCGCTAAGCTGGCACGCAGATGAGGCAATCGGGGCCTCAGACATGATCAAAATCACTCACCTTTCCTAAAGAGTACTTTTCCCACTTTGGATCGTACATGAAATAGACGCTAGAAACGCAGCCAGGTAAAATGTCCAGGACGCCAACGGCAATCAGTTCGCCGTCCAACCTGTACATTTGGTGGTAAGACCCAAAGTGTGAAGGCAGATGCTCGGGTGGTGGTGTTTGATAGGGTATGGGTTCTGGCTTGGTTCGTCGAGTGAACAAGGGCTAAGAGAACCGGGTTAGAGGATACTCACTATCAGCGGCGTCTGTACTAAGAATCGCCGGAACGAACGTGGTGTATTGTCGTCGTCGTCGTGAATCTGCGTCTGATACGCGACAAATAGTGCATACTTTTCGTCGGTGTACGACGATCGCTCGAGTGTCACCTATGAATTTCAGTTAGTGCTGAAGCTATGACAACATTTATCATGACGCGCACTTGGAAATCATGTAGTGGCTCCTCGCCAGCCGAGAAGAATGCTCGTTCCGAGTCGTGAACAGAAGATACCAGGCAGAACGAAGTCGTGTGTGAACCTTTTCGCTTTGACTGTTCGGGGTTGAGGCCTCCGTCCCGCACAAATCGGTTCCACCTCGCCGGGCCGTGAGACGTCAGAACGGCCTCCAACCGCTGTGCACATTCTCACCTATTCAGGAGCTTTCGCTGGCTACGCGACGGTTTGAAGGCAAGGGCGTCAAGCCTGTTGGAAAATCCCTCAGTGAAATGTTCGTTGAAAAGGAGTGGATGCAAGAATCCCACAAACTTGATCGTGTACTGGGGGCAGCATGAGCGACGAAGGTCGGGGGCGTAGCAATACGACCCAGATCTCCTCCAACCGCGGTCGATCATCTTTTGGTACACCTTTTTGTGGGTTTCACGAGTGAACGGGTTTGCGATGCGAACGCTCGAGACCGAAGGCTCTTACACCGCAAGATAACTGGGACGCGATGAGACCCGCCTTCTTGATGTTGGTCTCGGCCGACTTCCTCCCTCCCGGTGGTCCGCAGTAGCCGCAGGCAGAGCCTCCTGGGCCCAACGGGGTTCCAATGGATATGGGTGGCATCTGAGCGAAGGAGCTGGCGAGAGTTTCTGAGCCAGACCACGCTATTAAGGCAATGATCGGAGCAACGAGCGCTTGATTGCGAGTCGCGCTAAATCAAGCACCACGAAAGGCGGGGACCGTCGCAGCGAGTCCGCGAAGGAGGAGCCTTGCAACGCCCCAGCGCCAGACGCGTCAGCCCACATCGTTTACCGTCATCAATGCTGTGTCAAGAAGCGTACCCGTGCCGAATCCGACACGCCAGCGTCGTACTTAAAAGAGGCCCGCGCATCCCCGCTCGTCCCCATCATGGCTACCAGCAACGGCAAATCAGCACTCCTCCTTGGTGCAACCGGCGCCGTAGGGAAACGCCTTCTCGCAGAGCTCCTCGCGAGCGACCAGTGGACACGCGTGGGCGAGTACGGCCGGCGTGTGAGCACACCCCCACCGGCGTCTGGCAGCGCCCCGCCCAAACTGGAACAAAAAGTGATCGACTTTGAAGACCTCGCTAAAGCTGATCTGAAAGCAGGCAAGTGGGACGTAGTGTTCGTCACACTGGGCACGACGCGAGCGAGCGCGGGGAGTGCAGCCCAGTTTGAAAAGATCGACCGAGAGTGCGTACCATCCTTTGGCGCGCGTGAGTGCACTAACGAGCGGATGGACATCCAGGTATGTTGTGCGTGCGTGTGAGGCGGCCAAGTCGGACAACCCGGCGCATGAACAGCGGGTCGTGTATCTCTCGGTATGTCTGTCCCCCACCGTCCGCCTTCCCCCATTGATCATGTTTCCCCCGCAAAGTCGGGTGGTGCGAACCCGACGTCGTCTTTCCTGTACCCAAGGCAAGTTCCCCATCACTTCTATTCCCATACCGACCCTCGCTAACCGACAACAACCTACCCACACATAGGTCGAAAGGTCTCACCGAACTTGCCCTCGCCCGTCTCGGATATACGGATACTATCGTGTTCCGCCCGGGACACTTCAATGGGACCGACCGTCCCGAACGGCGCATCGGCGAGTCTGTCCTTGGGTACGTTTTGCACGATCTGCGTGTCCACCCCCACCCCGGCTGACAAACCCCTGCCCCCTTTCCCATCCGGGGTTTCTAGTGTCCTGACTGGCATTGCCGCCTACTTTAGCCCCAACGCCGAAATTGAGGTCTCTCACCTCGCCAAATCCATAGCCAAAGCTGGCGCGCTTGGGTCAGCCCACATTCCGAGCGACGTCGGCACGACCAAGGTCGACGCTGGCCAAGGCAGGAGCTTCACGCTGTTCTCGAACGAAGCGGCCGCGCTGTTTGGCGGCAAGTGAAATGAAGATGCGTTTCCTCTGCTTTACCTTGGTGCGACCGGTCCATGTACTGTACTTCTTGACATGCTACGCTAAACATCACGATGAATCCTCAACAGAGATCTCGATCATCTGCGGCGTGCTGAACGAAGCGGTGTAAAATCTTAACACCACGCCCCTCGTCCTGCACCGTGATCAATGGTTTATCCCGACGCCTCGCGCAACATCCTTGCCATCTTTGTAAAAAATCAGCACAAAGATCGTCACGGAAGGCGATGTCCATCTCTCATAACGCAGGAGGATATATGCTCATCCCCCGGGAATGTTCTCTATCGATGTCCATCTTGCTTCAATTCAAAGTGCTGATTGCGCCGCCGTCATGACCCGTTTGTGTCTACTGCTACACCGATGGCCAAATCGAGCCCCTCTACGAGTGCGTTGCCTGAGCCAAGGTGAACGATTACATTGCCACATACACGGGTGCTGGCAGCCACACACAGCAAGGCGGCCTACGATGCCGGATGCGATGGCGTGCAGATGAGTAGTTTACGCTGTTACCTCATAGATCAGTTGTCTATTGCACAGCATGGACAGGTGGAGTCCCGGACGCGATCCCTACGGGATTCAGAGATTAGTATTGTGGATCCCGTCGGCCCTCCGGCTGGGTCAGCACTCGTATCTGTGTGGAGTACCTTCCAGGTCGGCGGGCCGGTCTCTGTATCGTAAGGCCTTGCAGGGTCATCAGTGCAAAGGGGCGTGGGGTCGATATCCATCGTCATGATACGATCATAACCTGAGAAGGGTATAGTGTCCTGTGGTGATATACGAAAATGGGCTCTGGAAAGAATAAAAACTTCTGGCGATCGAGTGTTGACGGTATGCAGCGCAGGGTAAGCTGCCAAACTCAAGGCAGCCGTTCCACGTCGAGAAGCGGTAGGAATCAAAGGACATACATTGTCATACCTCAATGTCCGCCTACCACCTTGCAATACAAATCGTACAAATCCTAGATAACAAACCAATCATTCAGAGCGATCAACCGGTCAATGTTTACATCGTGAAGATGACGTCTTTCGACAGTTCCGCACCGAGCGCACGTACACAGCTCACGATCTCCTGACGCTTGGTATCGTTCTTCCACTCGGGGGACGTCTACAACCAAAACGAGGCAGTTCAGTGGGGGAGCAACGCGACGTGACCGATGCTCACAGTTACAGGGATCGGGCACGCGGTGTCGCCACGGATACATCTGGCATCTCTCACCAGCTCTTCCTCGTCGTCGACCTCAACAACTGTAATCACTCAGCACGTGTGCATTCTTCCAGGTTAGAGTCCTCACCCTCCCCTGGATCGCCCGAGCCAGCCAGGGAATGACTGGGCTCAGAAAAGACAGCATATCGATAACTGTCCAACAACGGCACACAATCCTCCAGGGGGTACCACGTAAAGTCCTCCTGAGCAGACCAGTCAGAACCCCACTCTCATTCCCGGGTGACCTTACTGGATCGATAAGGAATGACGGGCTGTATTCTCCTTTATACTTCATCTTTGGGCACGAATGAATGTAAAATCCTAACAAGGTCATGCATACAGAGAGAGAGGATGGGCAGAGTCGAACGTACCCATATAGACCGCGTCGACCGGAGAATACCCAGCATCGTATATTTCGCGCGCAAGAGCTGCTTCTCGGAGAGCACTAAGCTAGCACGCAAATGAAGCAATCAACACTTCAGACACGATCAAGACTAGTGCGCGTACCTTTCCTAAAGAGTATTTCTCCCACTTTGCGTCGTATATAAAATAGGCGCTAGAAACGCAGTTGGGCAAAATGTCCAGGACGCCCATTGCAATCAGCTCGCCGTCCAATCTGTACATTTGGTGGTAAGACCCAAAGTGTGAAGGCAGATGCTCGGGTGGTGGTGTTTGGTAGGGTATGGGTTCTGGCTTGGTTGCCGCGAGAAGTGAAGAAGGGCAAAAAGAACCGGGTCAGAGGACGCTCACCACCAACGGCGTCTGTACCAAGCGCCGCTTAAACGAACACGGGGTATTGTCGTCCTCCTGATGAATCTGTGACTGGTATGCAACAAACAGCGCATACTTTTCATCGGTGTACGACGACCGCTCGAGCGTCACCTGCAAGGCGCACTTAACGTCTGGACAAGACGACAACAGCTATGTTGCACACTTGGAAATCATGCAGTGGCTCCTCGCTAGCCGGGAGAAACGCTCGTTCGGAACCATGGATAGAAGATACCAGGTTGAATGATGTTGTGTGTGAACCTTTTCGTTTCGACTGCTCGGGGGCTCCCTCGATACCACCGTCTCGCACATATCGGTTCCACCTCGCCAGGCTGTGAGACGTCAGAACGTCATCCAACTACAGTGGTTCTCACCTGTTCAGGAGTTGTCGCTGGCTGCGCGAAGGTTTGAAGGCGAGGGCGTCAAGCCTGTTGGAGAGTCCTTAAACTGTTCATTGGAAACGAGTGGACCCAAGAGTTGTACAAACTTGATGGTATATTGCGCACAACACGAGCGACGGGAATCGGGAGCATGGCAATACAACCCGCCTCTCCTCCAACCACGATCGATCATCTTTTGGTACACCTTTTTTTGGATTCGCAGGTGAACAGGTTGTACTGCGAACGCTGGAGGCCGAAGGCTCTTACACCACAAGATAGCTGAGACGCCATCAGGCCCGCCTTCATGATCCTGGTCGGACTCCTCTCTCCAGGTGGAGCGCAAAAACTACAGAGGATACCTCCTGGGCCCATCGGGGTTCCTGTGGACATTGGTGGCATTGGAGCGAAAAAGTGGGTGAGTGTTTCTCCCAGAGCCAGGCCACGCCATTGCAGCGGGACTTCTTATTGATGCGACGGAAACGCATCGAAGAGAGTCGGAATCCGCCGGACCCTGGGTGCGTTTGAGCAGGCTGCACGCCGGGCGCACCGCTTCACTCACCGTCCATATACTGCATGCCATGGCCATTCCCAGCCCGCCCCTAGTAAGACGACAGTGAACGGAGCGTGACAGTGAGGTCCTCTCCCGGCAAATTCCGACGCGTAACTTCTCTCGATGAGCTGAGCTTGACACTTGATGCTACTTTCGACAATATTTGTTTGCCCGCTCTCCAACGCTGAGTACTGTAGGACACACCCCAAATCTTGACATCCCAGGATCATCCCTCGCAAAGTTGATTATGCATGGATCTCACCAAACTTGCTCTCGCCCTCTGCCCGTCTCAGATATGCGGGTGCTATTGTGTTGCAGACCGCCCTGGAGAATGCACTGGCAATCCGTCTTTGACTACATTGCGCGCACCCCTCACTGGCGTTGCTGCCCACCTTGGCCCCAGCATCGAAATCGTAGTCTCGTTCCTCGCCAAACTCATGGTCGGTAAACATTCCTGGGGACGCGGGCGCGACAGGGGCTTCGCGCTTTAACGAGGCGGCCGCGTTATTCAGCAGCAAGTGGAAAAGTAATGCGTTTCCTCTGCCTTTCTGCTCCCTTACCTCGTAGCACCAATTCGGTGACGTCCTCACGATTGCACTTGGTATACTATGCTCGGCAGCGAAGCCCACGCATGTACCCTCTTGACAAAGATCAGCTGTGAAAATCTACTAAATGAAAGGTATGTGTACGTACGAGACATCGATATCAGCGATGCAGGATTCACCCGTATTGAACCAAATTAGCTTCCAGAGACCGAGATACACCAACCAACTTCCCGCGACGTGTTCTCCTCCCCACCGTCGTACACCCCCATCATATGCTTGCCACGTTACTCTCCCTCGTCCTCTCCCAACACATGTACCGCCTCTTCCCTCGGTACGGGTGCATACCATTTGGACCCATCTCTCGGACTCGCCAACTCGATCTCGCCATTTGCTGGTGCAGAAAAAATGACTTCATCCGTGTGTGCTGACGCGTCTGCGTTCCTCCCCGAGGTTGCATAAAGGTTGAAAAGAAAGAGCACAAAGAGGTACAACAAGAATGCGAGACTTGATGACAACAAGCATACAGTGAGGCGAGCGGGACTCGGGGAGAATGACGCACCTGTACATCCCAAGAACGTACGTGACGTGGTCCACCTCCGCATCATGGACCGCAGAGAGTTCTTCGTCCGTAGCTGACATGAATAGCAATCTGACCGGGTTCTCAGCAACATAGATGGTGAAGACATTAAATAACGATAGCTTACCCTGACGCCACGAGTAGCTACCGCCCAGTCGTCATCAAGAATAAGTACAAAGGCATCGATTTTCACAACATCACACGCACCAATGGAGGCAAATGGCGGAAAGCACGCGCCGCCTTCGCTTTTGACCTCGAATCACCATGTACGTTCATGCTCGGTGTGAGCGTATGGTCACTTTCATTATCACCAGATGACCCTGTCGGAAGGCTGGTGGTGATGAAACAAATGTCGATGATCCGTGCGAGGCCAGCAAGCATGAGCGTGTATCCAAACATCGCGTGTACCTTCGAAGGAGTACATCAAGCGCAATAGTTCAGCGAGTCGAAGGGGGCTCACCTTGGTAGATAACTTGAGTGCTTGGGCGTGGTCCGACATCGCCCAACCAGTCAATATAATGCTTTCACGGGTAGTGTTATGGCGCCCATCGGAAAGAACGAACGCAGCACGACATACATAAGTCCTGGAACGACATTCCTCTGGGATCCGCTTAGCTAGTGAAGGTGGTGAAGGATTGAGAGGTAATATTACCTGATTGTTACGGGCAAGATAAATCCCCAATCCACCCCCTGCCCACCAGAGCACTCCCAATACACTTCATCGCGTGAGAACAGAGAAAGCGAAAGCGAAGGGCGACATACGTGTGTTGCATGTCTTTCACTGACCATTCACCTCCGTGATGCTCCGTAAACGTGTTCACGATACCCTAAGAGTTTGTGGGACATGAGCGGATAGCGTTGCGCACCAAGCCCGCAAACCAACCCAGAGCATGATCACCCATGAATCCCACCACTCTGGACTCCTTGCGCTCTGACGGACCCAGGTTTCGCCAAGGACCAGTAGGAGGGCCATGATGATTCCATAACCGATGAATGCACTTCCCTAGAGTAGGATGAGCGCATCGTCCACGGGACAGGAACACACTGCAATTTCTCACCATGATATAATGCGCTGCACACTGCCCCGCACCGACTTCACCACAGAAACCCCGCAGCACGATGACGCCAAAGAGGCCCTGTACCCAGCCCAGTATCGGCCAGATGCGCCCGAGGATACCGTGTGCACGGACAGCATACGGCCGAAGCGTCTTCTCGTGAAGATGTAGTTTGAGATATATGCCAAGAAAGAGTTGGGCGAGGATAGGGAGTAAGAGCCAAGAACCGAGCGATCCGTGAAAGGAATGGGGGAACTGTCTACCACCGTGCGCGTGGCCGAGGATGATGCCAGCAAACGTGAGTGCGAATGCGAGACTCTGGAGATTGCGCTTGTGAGTGGTTCGGGTGAGCCAGACAGGGGAGCGAAACCTGGAGAGGGACGTGCCAGCGACTGCGGGCGAGACCAAAGACCATGCCGATCGGAAAGAGGACCCCCCAGACGAGGGCCTGGAGGCCCATGTGGAGGAAAAGAATGGCGTCTATCGGTGCATGCAGCTGTTCGTCCGACACGTCGTCATGATGCTTGTGGGCATGTGCGGGGATGGAGTGCGCAACGAGGAGGAGGAGCGAGAGCGGCACCTGGCGTTTGGTCGCCCACATCGTCTGCGAGGAACCCGAAAATGCACAGCGGTAGACGGGACGATGACAAATCACGCTGGACCGCAGGATAGGAGTCGCCACATCAGACCGTCGTCAACAGCAAAAACCTGGGGTTCAGAGAGACCAGGACAGAGGCGACAGCACTCATACTCGGCGACGACAGAAGAGACGGACTTCTGCACATGAAATGATTGTGTAACGCGAAACCGACGTCAATCGCTGGGTGTTCACCCCAACCGACAGGTGTATGCTACGTTTGATCGAGTTGCCCTAAATCCGTTCTGGTCCCTCGGTCAGGTACCTTGCATGAGATCCGGAGAGGGCGGGCCGTACTTCAGTATTGAATCCTGGCCATATTTGTCCAGGGTGCAGGAGGTAGGACGCCCCGCGAGCCGAATAGGTTGTGGTCCCTGGAGGCTTTACCAGCAAACACTCTGCAAGGCTTAATTAACATCCAGAGGCCGTGCACGGTCGTGGGAATTCACATGGCACATTGCATACATGGACTTCTAGGTCCGAACCAGGGGTGATGAATATTAAAATGGCAGTATGCATTACTCGACATAAAAGTGCCACCTGTTTGTCGTCGCGTTCGCTCCCCTCTGCTCGGTTCTAGGTCTTCTGGGTTCGTTTTGTCCTCTCATGTCAGCACTGTCGATATTTCGAGCCCAGGTGTTCACGCGCAAGTGAGTGTTCCTGTCCTTTCGTCGTGCCGCCTGATTCACTCATTCCGTTCAGGCTATTTACATTTGCCGGGAACTCCTTGCTTTTATACGATTATCTTCTTACACTCCCGCTCGAGGTACGCTGCGCACGCAGCACCAGGCCAGCTCATTCGAGACGCTCGACAACAGGTAACGCACATCTGGAACGAACCATGGACAATCGTCAAATCACTCTTCCTGGTCAACCGATACGGCAATTTGGCGGCACAGACATTCATTATGCTAGAGGAGACTGGCTACCTGACCCATGGTTCGCGAGACGTACATCTCCCCTGTGAGGTCCTCCCACTTGTCAAGCTCATTCCCCCGCTAGTTTTGTATCGGATTCCAAATATTCTGTGCGTTCTTTTCATTATTTTCTGGTGAATCAATTCGGAGTGAGTACATCAACCCTCAAAATGTTCTCCATTCTCACGCCCAAGCAGTTTTCGTGGTGATGCGTGCTTGTGCAATCTTGAAGTGGAGGCGCAGTATCGCACTGTCCGTGAATATACTGTATATCCTTTACGCCGTGGCTGCCTTTGTGCTGTCAACCCATTTGATGCTGGAATTCGTCAAGGGTAAGTCTCATACACTATTCCTCGAAGGTTGATCTTATATGTCAGAACGCCTTGGTAGCCTTGCAATTTGAACATTTGGATGAATTTGGGATATGTATCACGACCGTTGCTCGTACGTTACCGATCTTTCCCCGTCCCCCTTGATTCGATCCCCTTGTATTACAGCCAAGCTTGTGAGTCTCTCCCCTTCTCTGAAGGCGTGTTGAAAGTGATTGCAGCATTCTTGAGTGGATGCTCTGGCTTATACCGTGGGTTGACTATAGTTGGGCGTGTCGTACTCTATCCTCATTGACGAACAGACTCGTGCTCGACGTCTTCATACTAGCACTCGTGTTCCACAGTCTCTACCAGTTTTTCAGGGGGTCTCGTTCGTCGCAATTAATCCGTCTGCTCGCGCGGGATGGTGAGTAAATTGCGATCTGCTCATCGTTCTTGGTTTTCTAAAGGGTCTTGCAGCCATCTTCTTCTATTTTGTGAGAATTCCTGGGGATGCTCTTGAATGGCAGATTTGACGATCTTCTAGGCGGCTTTGTTCAACGTCCTGTTTAGTATCGTATGTTGGTGCGTCGATTTTCTTGATGATCGATCGTCGTTCTTTATACTTGCGAAAATCGCCAGGACCACATATAGTCAGGTAGGAGAATCCATGACACTGTTGGATGCATCTTGGAACAGTGTAGGCTGATGACACGTCTTTAAAATAGGACCCGAAGAATTTTCTTCAGACATCGTGAGCATTTACACACCTCCACTACTCGGTCTGAGGCTCATGATACACACCACAGGATTGGATACCCCATTCTCACAGTCATCGGACAACGTCTCGTACTCAACCTTCGAGGATTCCGAGCGCGACCGGACTTGCCACTCGACCTCACCCGGGAGGTAAATAGGCAAATAGGAGCAATGAACGTGAGCCTGGAGCTGGAACGATTCAGAACGGTGTAAGGGCTGGGATAAGGTGGCTGACGGACCCTTGTCCGGACCACGACAGGCTGCGAGGGCAAATACGCCTCCGGGGCAGGAGGGGGCACTCCGAGAACGGGGTTTGAGACTAGCGGACTGCGGACGGCGGGCGCAATATATATACCACATCCCCCGGCAGGATACCCTGAAGTTGTACGCTCGTCGTGGTGCTCATCATGCGGATACGTCCAAGTCAGTGCACGCTCCGCACCGCTCGATCCGTATTGATTTTTTTGGAGAGCTACGTTCATATTACGCATCTCCGAACCCACGTCGAGGCTTCTGCGGCTGATGATCAATGATCGATGATCCCGGCTCCGGCCAAGACTGTCGCAGCTCCACTGTATGCATAATATGGACGGCATGACGGATTGGTCACCGTTGATCAGTTCGCCTCGGCAATCACTCGACTACATGGAGTGAAAACCTGATTGCGACGAGTGGACGAGCCGAGCTGCTGAGCCAGTTGGGGTCCGGCACGGACGCGGGGGATCGGCATGACTCTTCGGCTGCCAGTCATTCACAAACCGGATGGATCATTCGATTCCACTCGCAAGTCTTGGCCGCAGCGAATCGCGAGAGCACGCCGCGGCGGGAAGGATAGTGACGCGGAAGGGACAGCGCCAGGTAACCGTTTGGCCCGAAGACCATCGCTTAGATGTTTACCTCGCACAGTGTGATTGTGATACCGCGGATTTCAAGGTCTTGCATTCGGCTACGCTCAAATATACGTGTTACAATCGAGAGGATGTCGGGAACCTGCGGGCTGCGGAGACGATCGAAGGAGTGTTGGTCATGAGATACCATGACAATCGACTCTCCAGAAAACAGGATTGTTGTGAGGTTTACCATCAGATTCCCTGGGGGCTGGCCGTATCAGATCCGTGCACACTCAGCGTCCCAGACAGCCAAGTTGATCGGACGCCAAAGCCCAATCGCCTCGAGAGTTCTTTTCCCGCGTCTGGGCAGCGTGGTCACTTTTTCTGTTCGATGGCATTCTGTACCGCACCAAGTATGCGTCAGGAAAGGATTCGGCGGCCGGGAGTGCAGGGAACAGCTCGGACAGTGCAGTCCGGACCGCGACGAGCTCATTGGGCTGGCAAAAGCTGTGGCCGTGGGCCGAGTTGGTGTGAGAGTGGGCGTGTAAGCCAGTCTTATTGTCAAGCGTAACTGGCCAGATGGGGTTACGAAGTCTCTCAGGCTTGGGAGCTTGAATCTCAGCGCAACGCGCGTGATGACATCAGTATCCTTCAACTATGTTCCCAGCACCAGTAAGAATAAAGCAGTCGCGCCTGGAAGTAGTACAAGTTGGAGGGATGCGGCAGGGTGTTTTACAACTTCTTCGGCGTGTATCTTGGCACTAATGTGGAGATAATACCTGGGCGAGAGGTAAGTTGTTGGATAAAGTCCTCCTTGACGCATCATATCATCCCACTGGCAGGGTCTGCATCGCCCGCAGAACCACCGGGGCGATGTCTAAATCAGGGTCCAGTCTGCAGCGCCCCAACTTGAGGTAGCTTCGGGTTAACATGGCACCACCACACATCTAGGCAACTTCCGTCTCGTCATCTGACAAAACCGCGGTATGCACACTTTGCCGTTCCTTTTGTGCCCCACTGTTATGTCCTTTGGTTGGATCCGGTTTTCGACCCCCCATGTCCATACCTCCAGTATTTCTGAGTCAAGTGTTCACTCGCAAGTGAGCATCTGGGATATCATCACTCTTTTTTCTTTTCCCAACCACCCGGGCGAAGGGTGTTTGCATTTTCAGGAATTTGTTTACTGGCCTATGATTATCTCCTGACCCTTTCACTCGAGGTATTCTTTTATTTGGCAATCGGAGACTTGGGTCGCTTGATATGCTTATAATGATGACAGGTGGCGTATATCTGGAACGATCCGTGGACACTCGTCAAGTGGCTCTTCTTGATTAACCGGTATGGCAACTTGATCGGGCAAACAGTCATCGTACTTGAGGAAGCTGGCTACCTGAGCCATGGTTCGCGAAAGGTATACATCTCCCCGTGTTTCTTCTTTCCCGAACCCCGGAAGGCTTAGCCATCCCGCCAGTTCTGTCTTGCCTTTGAACTGTATAGCCCAATATTTTCGGTCTTCTCTGGAGAATCAATCCGCTGTGAGTACCCCTCACAACAGCAGTGTCTTTTTCTTCTGAAAACCGAGCACAGTATTTGTCGTGATGCGTGTTTGCGCACTCATGAGGTGCAGGCGCAGTGTAGCGTTGTTGGCGAACACGGTATATGTCATTTACGCCATGGGTGTCTGTGCGATGTCAGCCTACTTGGTAATCCGACATAGCAACGGTGAGCGTTGTGCGCCACCCCTCGGATTTCTATTGATACATTCGGACTTTTATGGAAGGTTGGGAATTCCAATACCTGAATGAAATTGGCTTTTGCGTTGCGCCGCTGCCCGTTCGTATGTCGTCTATGCCTCTTATATCCTTCTGATCTGATTGCTTAATTCTGTAGCAAACCTCGTGAGTTCTTGTCTCCGTCCGAAGCGTGTCGAGAGCGATTACAACCCCCTATAGTGGTTGGTCTGGCTAATACCGTAGGTGAACCGTAGTTGTCAGTAGTTACGTCAGGCTGACGCTCGTTCCTGGAACAGACTGGTTGTCGACAATTGCATGTTCGCCCTCATGTGTTACGGTCTTTATCGGTCTACAAGGGGATTCAACGTCAACTCCCCATCTCCGCTAATCCGTCTGCTCGCACGAGATGGTAAGCAAACCCACGACCCTTTCGTTGCTCTCGCTTTTCTGATTAGCAAACTTCAGCCGTTCTATTTTATTCTGTGAGAATTCCCCAGAGAGTCTCCTGGCCATCGGCTCTGACGAGGTGATGCAGGTAGCATTGTTCAGCACCCTGTTTTGTATCGTATGTTGGTATGTCGCCCTTCTTGATAACGCAACATCCATTTTTTTACTCGGAATGATATCAGGACTGTCTATGCCCAGGTAAGAGAATGCACACAACCAGGACAGGTCGATAATATTTATTTTAATTTTAAAAGGATCCTAGAAACTATCTTCAGACACTGTGAGTGAAACACAGTGATGGGGAATCCCGGTTTTATTCTAATCGATGACACTCGCAAGGATCACATATCCCATTCTCTCTGTCGTCGGGCAACGCGTTGTGCTCAACCTTCGAAGATACCGAGCACCACAGGAGTCGACGCACGACTTCAGCAGGGTGGTAAACGGGCAAATAGCAGCGCTGAGGTTTCGGGAGCTGGAACTGGACCAACTCGGAACGGGGTCTGTACCTGAATGAGTTGAGTGGCAGATCCTTTGGCAATCAAACGAGAGGGGCCTGTGTGAGAAATGTCCTCACCGCCTTTGTTGACTCTCCAGCCGGGAAAGTTGGCGTGTGATTCCATGCACAGGACCCCGAGCGCCGGAGTGCGAGCTGGGCTTGATTTTTCCTACTGGTACGCGCGTCGCGGCGGGCTTTCTGTTATGGATCTTGGGTGTCTTTGCGGCTGTTACCTAGTAATTCGTATCCCGCCAGACCCGTTATCTGGCGCACCGCCTCTCAGCTTTGCAGTTACGTCCGACGTAGTTTAATCGTTTCCATCACCCCGGGCCCCGGAGGCCGGCTGGGACGATCGGATTGCCTACCAAGTGCGCCACGCCTCCGGACTCGCAGCAGGAGGCGAGTCGTGTGATTCGTTGTCTTCTCGACGTGTGACCCGGCAGTCATCAATCCGAGGGAACGGATATCGTGCCAGTGGGGGTACACTGTCGAGCTTGAAGGCCTGACCCACGGCGCTGTTTGCAATTCCACAAGTTGAGATGGTTGGAGGGATTCTACCATCCGAACCTACTATATATAGGCGCAAGAAACGACGCTCTGCCTGTGGATCTTTTCGCAAGGACTCGGTGGGTGTGTTCAAGAACCACGTTGGCTGAGTCACTGTACTCACGGGAGTCCTTGGCATTTTCCCCACATGTGCAGCGTTTCTGTAAAGAAACCTCCGTGGAGGCAGTAGTCCCACATGGTGTCTATGTCGGATCGTTGAGTTTCTCTCCCGGGCTTGAGTCCACCATTAACTTGGGGTTAGCTATTCGGGGGACTTTCAGTTACTATTTCAACATGCCTGGCCTGATAGAACAAAAATTCTGGATCCTATGACTATTGTTGTCACAGCATTTTCACTGGAAAAGTCGTTTGGTACGTGCCAAGGACTCAATTAAGGTATGGATGTCCGTAACCCATGATCCGGGGTCCGTCTCCGCCGAGGAACCGTCCCTGCTAACCGGTGCTGATCGCAGAAGGTAGAGCATAACCCCACACCCACCGTCTATTTCTTTCCCTGGCGCCCACACGGCCCACCTTGCACGAGATATGGTGCTTAGCACGTTCGTCGGTCCTGGGTCGCTTTCTTTTACAGGCCTAGATTCCGATAACGAGTTACCAATCATTGCTTCAGGGATGCCGTGACACCCCAGTGTAATAAAACTGGCTTGTCTGATGGACTGCCGCTACGTATGCACACTCTCTTCACCCCACTCGGGTCCTACTGCTGGGTCTTTCCGTTGGGCTGGTCTCTGCGCTTGCATGTCCGTACCCGCACTATTCTTGAACCAGGTGTTCATCCGCAAGTGAGTCTTTATGATCCTTGTTGCACCGTCTGCCTGATCCCTTGGGAAAAAGGTTGTTCGCGTTCGCCGGAAACACTCTGTTGCTTTATGATTATCTTCTTACGCTTCCGTTCGAGGTGCGTTTTAGATTATAGCCACGGGTTGGCTCGTTCTAGACGGTCTTGCAATAGGTCCCGCACATCTGGAACCAACCATGGACAATCGTCAAGGCACTCTTCTTGATCAATCGATACGGAAATCTGATTGGACAGACATTTATTATGATAGAGGAAACTGGATACCTGAGCCATGGCTCGCGAAACGTATTTTGCTTCTTCTTTCTCTCACTGGCGCACCCGTCCAACTCCATCGTTCACCAGTTTTGTGTGGCCTTTCAACTATACTCACAACTATTTTCGCTTTTCTCGGGAGAATCAATTCGCCGTGAGGACAGCAGACCCCTTAATTTCTCCATTGCACTTATTATCAAGTATAGTTTTCGTTGTGATACGCGTCTGTGCAATCGTCAGATGCAGGCGCAGCATTACTGTTCTGGTGACTACGCTATACATCCTTTATGGTGCGGGCCTCTTTGCGATGTCGGCCTATTTGTTACTGCGGTATCTTGCTGGTGAGTGTCTTGCGGTACTCCATGTTTGATTGAGATGTCAAAACTTTCTGGTAGCTGCACGATTTGAATACCTGACCGAAGTAGATATATGTGTTGTGCCGCTTGCGATACGTACGTCGTCTCTTCTTTGCCTACTCATCTGATCTCACCACTAGAGCTTGTAGCCCACCTTGTAAGATTTCTTTCCCTCAAAAGCACATCTGGAATGACTGCAAAGTTCTTCAGTGGATGCTCTGGTTCATACCGTGGGTGGATACTAGATAGATGCATCATGTTCAACCCTCATCCGCGAAACAGACTAACTCTCGATGGTGCTATGTTGGTTCTCGTATGCTTTAGACTCTATTGGTCCGCCAGGGAGTGCAGGGGGGTCTCTCAGCCGCCATTAGTTCGTCTACTCGCGCGGGATGGTGAGCACATTGCTACCCATACATTTTATACTCTTCTGACGGCTCATACAGCCATTTTGTTTTATCTTGTGAGAGTTCCCAAAGATCCTTTTTAGCATCGGGTCTTGATGAGCATATAGGCGACCTTGTTCGGCGACCTTCTTTTCATGCTATGTTGGTACGTCGTTTTGTCTCCGGTCGAAAATGTTCATTACTCAGGACGTCGACCGCGACCAGGATCACATTCAGCCGGGTAAGGATCACATCGTGCCTCGTGGATCATTATAGGCTAATGATATGCCAACAAAGGATCCGAGAGATTTTATCCCGAAATTGTGAGCAATCAGCGGTGTACAATCCCGCATCGTTGGAGTTTCTGATGGTAATGATGCAGGATAACATACCCACTGTTGACAGTCATCGGCCAACGTCTCGTACTTAACCTTCGAAGATATCGAGCGCGACTAAACTCGACGCGCTACCTCAGCCAGGAGATAAATAGGCAGATGGCAGAGATGGAAGACCTGGAATCGGAATCAAACTAACTAGGGAGGGGGTGCTGGAGTGAGTCAAATGGCCGATCGTCGGCTTGACGACGCGGAAGGAGGCATGCTAAATTGGCCGAGTTCCAGTGCTCCGAGTGACCCTGATTGCTACCAAGATTGAGAGGACGCGCAGGCGCAGGCTCTTGATCCAAGCCTGAGCTAACGTCACGCCATATTGTCAGAGTGCGACGAACTGGACTCGGTGTCCCAGGTGTGTTGACACAGCCCACTGTACAGGGATCTCGTACCGCGGGAGCCGCGGGTTTTCGTCGCTGCGACTAGGGACTGATTTGTAGTGCACGCTAATAGTTCACGCCATGTTTCCTAGTTACCATGTCGGGTTCGCTCGCCTTCTAGTAAACCGGCCACTTCACACCAACAGACTCTTGAGTGGATCCTCCATCAAGGTAGGCCAGTCGAACCTATAGCATCGGAAAGCCTTCACATCAATCGTCCGACAGTCCCTTCAGGATGCCTTTCGTGACCCCTCGTCCCCATTCCACATTCCCCGCGGGTCCACCGGCCCCGCGTCCCCAGACGAACTCCCCGCGGAGCTGCTGACAACCGAGGAACCTCCTCCGGTCCTTTTCCCTCACCTCAGCAGCGGCACTACTTCCTCGCAGAATGACCATCATGACCCCGCTGTCCAGGCACGTACCAAGTTGACCTCGCTCGGGTATAGTGCAAGCTCCCTGTGGGAGCAGAGCATCGTTTGGGGGTACCATGATGCCTTCCGGTATGATTGTCCCTCGTTTCCTACTACGACGTTCCTGAACGTTTAACAGACACGTGAACAACGTCCATTATTGTAAGTCTGACTTCTGCTCGTGGATGGGTAACATTCATTGAGAAGTATTGCCTTGAGTGCGATTTTTCGAATCGGTAAGTTGCTGCCAGGGACCAGAGTCTTCAACTCACAGTGCCCAGGGTCGAATAAAGTGGGTCATGGAGCTGGGAAACCTGTGGGGTGGCCAGGAGCGTGCACAGGCGATGGTCGCGGGGCAGGGTGTATCTCTCATCCTCAAGTCCATCAGCGTGAACTATAGGCGACCAGTCACCTTCCCGGACACTGTGCGTATACGTATCCTCCTCTTTCTGGCACCTTCTGGAAACGACACGTATGTGCAGTTACTTATTGGGCACAAGGCGATCGTGTCGTCGAGCCGCACTCAGTTTACGCTGGCCGCAGCGGCTTATTCGTATGCTCAGCAGGCAATCGTAGCAGATTCTGAAGGGGTGATCGTGTGGTATGACTATGGTTCTCTGAAAAAGTGCGATCCTGGCGACGAAGTATGGAGGGCGCTCAAGAACGTCACGGGAACGGAAGTGCGCGAGGGACACGGGAGAACTGGGAGTGGGCGGTAGGGCGCGCTACGTGGCCAGTGCTGACCAGAGCCTACTAGATGGTAACGGAAAGATTAGATAATCACGGAACACGTGCCTGTATTTATGGCCGGTGTTCGCCAATGGGAAGCCTCATTGACAAGGACGCGCGTCCTCTTCCACATCGACCTCAGCAGTTTCTTTCTTTCAAACCACCACCACTCGTCCCACGTTCAATTAGGATGGCTGACCCCAGCGGCGCACCACCACAACCTGGCCCCAATGACATCTCCACGGCCATCCTCCGCCCAAAGAAGTCGTATGTATACCCTCGACTTCCATATCCTTGCCGATCTGACGTGCCCTGCAGTCCGAATCGCCTTATTGTAGACGAGGCGACTGCGGACGATAACTCTGGTGAGTACCTCGTCCCTGCGGTACGTGATCTTGTTCGAACGCGGTCGCAGTCGCGACCCTGAACCCCGCAACGATGGAGCTCCTCTCGCTATTCCGGGGCGACACTATCATCATAAGGTGCATATATCCTACCCATCTCTTTGTGTCTCGGGCTCCTGACCGTTTCATACACCCCACAGAGGAAAGAAACGCCGTGACACCGTCCTCATCTGCCTGACCTCGGATGGTGTCGAGGAAGGCCGTATCCAATTGAACAAGGTGGCACGAAACAACCTGCGCGTAAAGCTGGGTGACCTCGTCAACGTTCACCAATGTCTCGACATCAAGTATGGAAAGCGGATACACGTCCTCCCCTTTGACGACTCCGTGGAAGGTCTGAGTGGCAACCTGTTTGAGGTCTACCTGAAGCCTTATTTCCTCGAGGGTGCGTTTTTTTTTTCTTTCTTTGGGATGATGTCCATTGGATCATTGGCTGACGTTGTGATAGCCTACCGCCCCGTCCGCAAGGGTGATACTTTCCTCGTGCGAGGAGGTATGAGAACGGTTGAATTCAAAGTTATTGAAACCGATCCTGCCGAGTATTGTATTGTTGCTCAAGACACTGTCATCCACACAGGTGTGTGTACTGATTTCTCATTGTCGTATGCGTCTGACACATCATTTAGAGGGCGATCCAGTTAAGCGCGAGGATGAAGAAGCGAACCTCAACGATGTTGGGTACGACGATATCGGTGGTTGTCGCAAACAGATGGCGCAAATCCGTGAACTCGTCGAATTACCCCTTCGTCACCCTCAGCTCTTCAAGTCAATTGGTATCAAGCCGCCACGGGGCATCCTCATGTATGGCCCTCCTGGAACTGGAAAAACCCTCATGGCTCGTGCGGTAGCCAATGAGACAGGCGCGTTTTTCTTCTTGATCAATGGTCCGGAGATCATGAGCAAGATGGCTGGCGAGAGTGAGAGTAATTTGCGCAAGGCTTTCGAAGAGGCAGAGAAGAACTCCCCTTCTATCATCTTCATTGATGAAATCGATTCTATTGCCCCTAAACGTGAAAAGGTATGTCGAAAAAACGCCTGTTTTGTCTTACTCTTGTATTCATTTTGTTTGTAGACGAACGGAGAAGTCGAGCGTCGTGTCGTATCTCAACTTCTTACTCTTATGGATGGTCTGAAGGCACGGTCAAACGTCGTTGTCATGGCCGCTACTAACCGACCAAACTCGATCGACCCAGCACTCCGTCGCTTTGGTCGCTTCGACCGTGAAGTCGATATTGGCATCCCTGACCCAACAGGACGTCTGGAGATTCTTCGTATCCACACCAAGAACATGAAACTAGCTGATGACGTTGACTTGGAGCAGGTAAGGATATATGCTAGCTCCATCGTAACCTATTCCGAAATTCTAAACATGGTCGGGTACGCAGATCGCAGCTGATACCCATGGTTACGTTGGTTCAGATATTGCTTCACTTTGCTCCGAAGCTGCCATGCAACAAATCCGAGAAAAGATGGACCTAATTGATCTCGATGAGGACACTATCGATGCCGAGGTCCTCGACTCACTTGGTGTCACCATGGAGAACTTCCGGTTTGCCCTGGGCACCTCCAACCCCTCAGCACTCAGAGAAACAGTTGTCGAGGTACCGACTGTCACATGGGACGACATTGGTGGTCTCGACAAAGTCAAGCTCGAACTCCAGGAGACAGTACAGTACCCTGTGGACCATCCGGAGAAGTTCCTCAAATACGGTATGGCGCCGTCTAAAGGTGTTCTCTTCTACGGTCCCCCAGGGACTGGTAAAACACTCCTCGCCAAAGCCATTGCCAATGAGTGCAATGCCAACTTCATCAGCATCAAAGGTCCAGAATTGCTCACCATGTGGTTCGGTGAATCCGAAGCCAATGTTCGTGATGTTTTCGACAAGGCTCGCGCCGCCGCACCCTGTGTCATGTTCTTTGACGAACTTGATTCTATTGCGAAAGCTCGCGGAGGCTCGGTGGGCGACGCAGGGGGTGCTGGCGATCGTGTGCTTAACCAGATCCTTACCGAAATGGACGGCATGAACACGAAGAAGAACGTCTTCATCATTGGTGCAACCAACCGTCCCGATCAAATCGATCCAGCACTGTTGCGTCCTGGGCGATTGGACCAGCTGATTTATATTCCACTTCCTGACGAACCATCGCGCATATCTATTCTCAAAGCTCAGCTCAAGAAGTCCCCCGTGGCACCCGAGGTTGATCTCACATTCCTTGCCAAATCAACGCATGGCTACTCTGGTGCCGATCTTACAGAAATCTGTCAACGCGCTGCCAAGCTTGCCATTCGGGAGAGCATCGAAGCTGATGTCAGGCGGCAGAGAGAGAAACGTGAGAAGGCGGAGGCTGCCGGAGACGATGCTGACGCCGAAATGGATGACGACGAGGAAGAGGACCCCGTGCCGCAAATCACCAGAGAACATTTCGAGGAGGCAATGAAGTACGCGAGACGATCCGTGTCCGATCAGGATATCAGGCGATATGAGATGTTTGCTCAGGTATGAGTTCGGTTTTCATTTCCTCGTATGAGTACTCAGTGGTGCTTGTACAGAACCTGCAGCAATCGCGTGGTTTCGGGAACAACTTTAGGTTCCCTGAGGGTGCCGGCCCTTCTGGGTCGACATCTGCGCCAGGTGGCAACACTGGTTTCCAGGACGACTCACAAGAGGACGATCTGTATGCTTAGAGTAGTTAATTTTTTTTTTTCATGGCCTACGCGGGTCAGTTTGCACTCTCACCACACGTTCTTCTTGAAATGTCGCTCGTACCCTCTGTAGTAGCCTCTCTTCATTTGTACGTGACAATGAACGCGATATAGACGGCCGATAAATACTGTATGGACGGACCTCCTGTACCCTAAGTGGAAGAGGGGTGAACATATGCAACGCTTCTAAGTAGCGTGTTCTATGCAATGTGTGGGTCTACAGTTATCTGTTTGAACACCCGTTCAGGGATGTATGTTTGGAGGTAGATACGTGTGCGCCGTGCTGATGACACGTTCGATGTCCACGAGTGAAGTCTATGGGTCGGGATTTGGTGGTGTCGGGCGCATGAGTATACGGTAACCCTCGCGCGCGGGTATGCTAGATCTGATCCGCCGGGTCCGACGGTGACATGGACACCGTTGCCGACGGAGAGACAGACGCCGTGTGCACGGATCGCCGAACGAGAATGCGGTGCATGACGACAAACATGGAACACCCGGCGACACACACAATCTGTTCAGGGCAATCAAAGAATGAATGAGTGAATGAACGGCGGCCATGAGATGGAATTGGCGACGATAAACGGGAACGGGGGGGACGCCGTCCGCCCTCCACACACGCACACACACGGACGCATGCACACACAAATACCGACATGATCAGGTGACGACTTACCCCGTTGAAGACAGCAGCCCGCCACCAAATGTATGTGGGGGTGAGAAGGGCGCCAGATATCGGTGGCCCTAGCGGTGCGGCGGAGAAGAACAAAAAGTCGGTCGTCAGATGGGGAAACGGATGTGTGGAAAAAGGGGAAAGAAAAAGGGGTGGTGAGGAACTCGATCTTACCGACGAGACTACCGATCGCTAAAATAGACTGAGTGGTCAGCCGGTGTACCAACATGCGCGTCCATGAAAAAAAAAAAGGGACGTAAAGGGTATGCAGGACGCACCCATTGCGGCACAGCCGATGCCCATGCGGACCCTGTCACAAGCGCAGCATACGTGAGTGGCCAGAGATCCGTACGAGGGGGGCGAAGCGGGCAATCTGGATGCTACTTACCCTAGCTCGGAGAGATCGGGGGAGAGCAACGACATCACGGGCGGAAATACGGCCAAAACTGTGCACATAGGTATGATTGAGCGATACATATGGGAAAAATGCCGACCCGTGAACCCGGGTCAAATCGAGTCGGAGGGAGCGTACATATTCCGGAGAAATAGCCGTACAAGACACCGAAAACAACGACGCCAACCACCGTATGTATGCCGATCATCCCGAAGAGGGTGACACCACAGCAAAATGTGGCGATGATGATCGCGGTGGAGGGGGAGAGGTACCCGACGAGGATGGTCGAACTGAGTTGGCCGATGAAACTTGATGTATTCATGATCACGAGCTGTTTGTCCCCATCGGCCGACTTAGATTAGGGCAAAGACGAAAACAAGCGACGCAACTGAGTAAAAGGAAAAAGTGCTTCCTAAGCCATGTCTCACGGCGTCGAGCTGAAGATAAAACAAGGGATAATAAAACCCCAGCATAAAGAGAGAAAGGCTATATGTGCCAAGTCAAGTGGATTGCGGTGAGTGCGTGAAACGACGTACCCAAGACATCCAAAGACGAACGCGCTGTCCCGCCCACATTTTTTGGCGACGACGAGAAAGTCAGCGGGAAATTCGGAAGGAGCTATTCTTGATTTCATCAATAGACAAGCAATTAACAAGAGCCCAGAGATGAGTCCGGCGCTGGCGCGAACGCCGTTTGCAAAACCGAGTTGTCCAATGATTGTATTGTTCAACATGATGGGGTGCACCACTGCACCGAGGTAAGCACCAGAGGAGACGAACGTCATGACTTTTTCGCGGTGCCTGTTGAAGTGCTGGGACACGATTGCGAAGGAGGGGACATACAACAGTCCCGCGGCGCAGCCAGATCCGATGCCCTGAGCAAGGAAGACCTTGGTGCCCTTGTTAATAGTGTGGCGGGTGTGTGCACAGAATGTATGGGCACCTGATAATAATTGTCTGGATGTGCAAAGGAAAGCATGAAAAGGGAGAAGGCCTGCAGTAGCGATGCCCCATAGAGGAGGTGATAACTGGGAGCAAAATGGGTCGGAGCGAGGACAGTGAACTGCGGAATGAGACCCACAAATAACCACGGTCGTATAACCTGCCCGCTGCGAGTCCACATATCTCGAACAGAAACGCGTTCACACTGCCGATCCATCTATGACACATGAGTGAAACGAAGAATACGATAGCAGGATAGATAGCTCACGCAATGGTCGAGGATGTTTCGTTAGTCATGTACGTTTGAGTATAGAAATCTTAAGAAGTTCAAGTTGAACGATGGGCTAGATGGGTAGTGATGCCTTCCATACCTTGATAAACGCCAAACGAGATTGAGTATCTGCATGATCGAAGATAGCTAGTCAGCGGCTGGGGAGGACAACTGTGCTATGCCCAAGCAGCTTACCCATATGTGCTAAATTGAATGAGAAATCTGCTCAAGACACGTTAGTAGGAGAGGCGAGAAGGGATTATGTCTGTACGCACGCGCCGATAGCAGTAGCCCATGCTGTAAACCCACCGTCGGGAAAGCCTTGCGGCTGTTCATTTAATTTCTTCTCCGTAGGTGACTCGGACTTATCCGGGGCCCCTTTCAGAGAGCTCTCCGAGTGGTGCGCATGCATAGCGTCCTTGCCGTCGCTGGTCAACGTTCAACGTCCGGGTACAAAGCCAGGCTATCCAGGATCGAGTTGCGACCTGCGCGCTGCTGACGGGCGTATAAAATATAAATACTGCATGACTCAGACTCGGATGGGGAAATCCTCGGACGCCCTGGCCCGCTCTTCGGCCCAATCGGCCATATTCTATCGCTGCAAAAGCTTCGTTCATTTCAAGACCTGTGTTTGCTGATGGCGAACCGGCACTGACTGACCCTGACCACTTTTGAACCGACCCGCAGAGATGAGGCAGGCTGCTGTTACCACCAAAGCGCCTTTGGTACATCTCATGACGAAGTGTCGCCGTGTGACAGACCGAGCGGCAAATCAATCTGGCATATGACCGTCAGGCAATGTGCTGCCAGTGGGCACTCCAGTCGCGCGTCCGAGTAGCGAATGCCATTCCAGAATACACGCTGGCTGCCATGCGGTGCGATATGCATTATCACGTAACGTGACCTAAGTAAAACTGTGTCTGAAATCACCAGTTTACCGACGCAGGTTCAACCCACGCTCAGGTTTTCGTTCCTGCAGACACATTCTTGTACAATGTGCGAGATCCTGGCTCGGTCATCCGAACGAGTTCACTGAATGTACTTACCACTCGTGCGTGGCGGTCTGCGAAAGAAATCCGTTAGGGCGCGTGCGTGACGTACTGGATGACGTGACCGAGGGTGCAGGGTGGCTCTGCTGTCCTTCTTACTCCACAGCGCTCGCTGTGTGGCATTTGCTTGCCAACGTCTCCAATACCTTACATGCAGAAACCACAATCTGGATAATGGCAAGGGGGGGGGGGTTAACCAGCTTGGCCACAATGATGGCATGCGACCCACCTGACATTGCAAACATGTCACCGCAATGGCAGAACATGGCACATGTTCGGCTGCCAGTGGAACGCACAAAGTCCAAAAATCCGTACCGACCCGTGAATGTTCCAGCCAGGCTACAAGGCTTCGCTGACCCACCACCGCAAATATTCATCCAGCGCTCTGCTCCCGATCGCAGTTCTTTTGGTTTCTGTAACCCGTATGATCACGGGACCATTTCGGTATTGGAATCCAACTCGGGCATATATTAAGTCCTTTCCCTGGATGCCCTTCCCAGGTTCAAGTGTTCGAGTTCCTACCCTCTACCTTCCCGTATCCCCGCAATGAGGAACCTGCTGTTGGGCTTTTCCTTATTGTCGACGCTCTTTTCGCGGGTCCTCGCTGGGCTCCCAGACCACAAAATATATGGTGTAAACCTTGGTTCATGGTGAGTTCACCTTTGTTTCCCATTCCTCTGCATTGTTGATCCCGCCGGCGCTTTAGGCTCTTGCTCGAGTCCTGGATGCTCCCTCAAGGTGTGTACCCACTGCACCCTACTGTGCTCTCGTCCTGATTTTCCCTAGAATGGCTGAACATGGGTGGAGAATCATGTTCGAATTGCGCAGATTGCATCGCTACCGAATCGTACGTTGAACCTTGCTCTCGACTCGACTCATGTCTCACCCACGCCAGTGCATTCGCGAGAGCGTATCCAAAAACCGTTGACCAGACATTTGCGCAACACTGGGATACCTGGTTCACCCAGGCACATGTCAGAAAGTTCCAAGAATTGGGGATCAACACAGTTCGAGTGCCGGTATGTACACCCGTCAACATTCTATTTCATCCTGACGTACACCAATCGTTCAGCTCGGATATTGGATTGTCGAAGCACTCGTAAACCGACCAGATGAAGCGTATCCTCGTGGTGGTCTGCGTTACCTGGTGTGTGCCCGAAGCCAGGATTTAGTTTTCAGAATTTCGATATGAGCCGTTTTGACAGCGTCGCGGCCTGAGCTGGTTGAAAAACGCTGGAATCCATGCGATTTTGGACCACCATGCCCTGCCCGGCGTCCAGACACCCGGACAACAATTCACTGGAAAGTGCGTGTTGCAGCGTCATACGTAGGTCCATCACACGTCACGGCTAACTCACGTGGCAGCTGCACCAGCGATGTCCAGTTCTATGTCTGTATGCGCGATACCTTCCGTGGCACAATCTAACGGTCCTGTCATTCAGACACCGTATAACTATCACCGAGCATTGATCTGGACTGCTGTGATGACTACCCTTGCACATCTCGATCCCAACTTTGGTAGTGTATTTGCTATTGAAGCCGTCAATGAGCCCATCATGAATGCTGCAGAGACACCAGACTATGGCGAATGTATGTTTCCCCTCGCTTGCCGGTTCGACTGGGGTCTAATGTTATACTCCAGTCCAGAAAAACTTTGTTCTCACCATTCGCGCTGTCGAGCTGACTCTCGGCATCCCAGTTCCTGGCATGTCGCGGAACGTGCATGCATCGTCGAGCAACTTTACTGCTGCTCTCAGGGACGTGTGTTCGTCGTCTCCCTTCAATCCCCAAGTTGCCGCAGCAATCAAGGATGCCATCCCTATCATCCTCGGCATCGGTGCCAAGTACGGACTCGAGGAGGTGTTCACATCGTCTTCATTCAAAACCACCCGATCTTCTTTAGTAACCAAGTAGGTGTCGAGTGTCTGCAATACCATAGGATATGCTTACGCTCCTGCAAGCTTCATGGACGTCAATTGGCAGAACAACAATCCATCCAACCCTGCAGATGCTGCAATTGGACCCCAGGGATATGATAACCATTTGTATTATTCGTAAGTCGTCAGCCCTTCCTTATGTCTTTTCACTCACGTGCACTCGAGGTTTGGGGTGAGGCAACTTGTGTGGTATTTCTTGGCGCTTTGGTCACACTATCGTCCAGGGTGTTGCTGCTGCGAATCCCGACGCATACTTGACGAGCGTGTGTAGTAAGTCGCTTGTGGCGTTCCTCAGGCGCATTGTTCACCCCACTGTAACATCAGACCTGCATCGCATCCAAAACGATGCTGCTCTGGGTGACTCACCCCTGTGGTTTGGCGAATGGGGGCTTCCAACTCAATTCCATGCCACGGATGAGTTCCTCTACCAGTGGGCAGACGCCCAAAAGTGGGCTTACAGCAAGAGTGCCGGATGGATTGTAGGCATTCGTTGTTTCCTCTACCGAGATCATCTCACTCAAACGAACGTAGTTTTGGAACTTCAAGACCGAGATTTCGGATCGAACGAATGGAACACAGTTGGCTCGCCAGTGGTAGGTGACATGGAAAAAGGGCTTTCGTTGATGACTGACGAGGAGGTTCGTTAGGTCCTACCTCCAGGGGGTCGAGATGGGATTCCTAACGAAGAACCCTGCTGATTACCATGATCCCCACGTGTGCGCACGATACATCAACGGGACGGATGGCACGTCATCATGAGAGCGTTTTCCGAGTATCGCTCGTTGGACCCAGGGACCGGTTACCCCCGTTGACTATGAGGCATTCCCCAGCACCACACTACTACGTAGAATGATACCACTCTTTTTGATCCCCTCATTTCTATTCGCATAGCCATTCGTTCTCGTCCTTCTTTTAATCGATGCAATGTATGGGTTCCTCAAGTCTGACGAGTCCGTGGGAAGAGGTGGCCAAAGGCAGATTCCCAGTGAAGTGTTCGTCGCCAGACGTGTTCTATTTAGGGCAACGCAACCATTCCTTGTGCTTGTAGTATGACGGGACACGCAAACACGCCATTTGTGTGTACGGGTGGGGCTTTGCATGGCCACCCTTTCCGTGACAAGGCGGGGGAGAGCTTCCGCTGTCAGAGAACGTCGGGGGTCGTCGGACGCCACGAGTAGACGACCCCATCCAGGGTCCCAGCGTGTATGCAGGCTCCGTTTTTGCCCCCTCCTCGCTTACCGTCAACGTCACGGTCATGGCAATCGTTTGGCCGCGACAGTAATTTGGTCAAGTCGTCTGCAGGAACTGAACAGGACCAGGCCGCGGCAAGACTGGCGAACACGGCGTACCTATCCTCTGGGCAGCTCGCCTCCTCGGGACAATTTCCGAGTTTCAGGTCAATTGGCAAGGTAAGCTTTCAACATCGGCTTAGACCCTTCCCCATAGCTGCTGGTTTGCACGATCATGATGGGCCCATGCAAAGCCCCTGCCAACGAGTTCCCTTGGATCACCGCCCCTGCCGCATCTCTTTTCGAACTCACTAGTACTTATCCAGCACTGAGCTTCGTTCGCGAAAAGGTGATAGCCGACGACAATCTCAGCTTCCAGCCTGTTTGAACGCGAGATGGATGGTTTTCCACCCTTGTCAGATCAATGTCTGATGAAAACAGATACGCGATGGCCTTGCGATCGACGACAGCGGGCGTCGGCACACAGCTAGCAAACGTGTGGCAGGCGTCAATGGAAATTCTCAAGTTTCCACGAGTGCAAAACTTCCATTCAAGGCAAGCATGGCGCTTGGAACTCTATCCACTCTGGCCGCTAACTCTCTTTACGGGGAAATGTTTTTGAGTCCCCGTTATGATTTGAGCCTATGCTATGGTGAAACTGTGTACGTCGTATGGCAAGCTGTTGTATGAGCATGTCAGTCACTCACCTCATTTCCGATCCCTCAAAGTGATGCAACGACGGCACCGGATGCTGTGACAAGGGAGGCGCTCGATTAACTCTTCCCTGACCTCGATATCTGTTAAATACCCCCGTACCGTGTCCTCTTTCGCTCGTCCTCCGCCTCCCTGTAGCAATGGCAATCGACGGCATGTATGTTGGCTCCCTCCTTACTTTCTGTCTTTAATCGTCTATCCCAGTTTCGGTTGTATGCTCATCGGCGTCATCACTGCATCAGCGTGAGTGGACGTCTTATTCTGGATCCATGCATCTCACTCATCACCCCCCGATAGTCTATGGGGACGTGGGTGCCAATCCGACCTCGTTTCTATACTACACTCACCTAGCAAACACCAGTCACCGCCATTCAGACCTGGTACTACTACTCTCATTATCCTTCGGACCGGTGGACTCTCAAGCTTCTCGTAAATCTCATCAACTTCTCTTTCCGTCTTTTCCTAATCCTAGGTCGTAGGTCTTCGTCGTTTTCGTCTCGGACACTATCCACCAAGCACTCATTTCACACATGAGTAAGCACGATCGTTCGCCGCCGGTAGACCTGTACTCAACCACGTCTAGTCTACTCATACCTCATCACCAACTTTGGGTCATATTCGGCGCTTCAGGAGATCGTCTGGTGGGTGATCTCTAATACCGCCCGATGCTCATATTCAATTTTTCCCCCAGGAGTCTTATCGTGAGTCAGGGCTCTACTTTGTTGACCACCACTTAATCTGTCACGTGATCAAGATTGAAGTATACTTCAATGTACGCAGCTTGTTCGGCTTTGTTGTCCCTCCCACTGACAGACCGTATGCATTAGGCATTTACTTCACTCCTTGTCCAGTGCTTCATGGTGTGGCGCATTTTCAAACGTACGTTTCTTCCCTCACGTTAACCGAATCTTATCACCGATTCCCCGCGGCAGTGAGCAATAGGAATTGGCTCATGGCCGGCTCAGCTGTAAGTTCGACTCGGTTTATGATGCGTAGCTTGTTTCGTGACCTGGTTTACTTAGATGGTGTGGGTTATTGTTGAACTCGGTGAGTCCCATGCTCTTGTGCTCCTACTTGCGATTGACAGCGTTCGATCTACAGCCCTGTCCATCGGTAAGGAAGACGGTTCTGCCCGTGGCCGACACTGACACTGCCGACGTAATGCAGTATACTGCGTCAAAGGGTACATTTCCTTTATGCATGTTTCTCGGGGGCATCTCACTGACAATGTACGTAGGATTCGTATCCAGACATTCGATAAACTGCCTGCGATCAAGGTAGATGACTTGGGCGCACTCGTACCGACAATCTGTTGACGACGCGCTCTAGGGTATTTCGATGTCGATCAACGGCGTTACGGCTGCAGGCGACTTGTATATCGCCTTGTTCCTCTGTTACTTGTTGCAGAAATCGCGAACTGGTTTCCAGAGGTGGGTATTTGCGATCATTCGTGCTGTTTGCATTTTCGAATATGCTGTTGCCAGATCCGACTCGATGATCAGCAAGCTGGTAAGTGTTCGTGTGGATGGTGTCGCTTTCAGTCACAGACGAGCATGGTCTCTAGATCGTGTTCAGTATCAATACCGGGCTTTTAACAAGGTTTGTTTTCCTGTTCGATCAAGACGCATATTGCTCACGAACAGCACGACAGTATCTGCGCTCTCTGTTCGCTTATAACCGTGAGCGTGTCACGTACGCACGCGCTTGCTTTGTCGCTGATCATGCAAACTCGACAGTATGCTCTCATCCCGCATGCAATGATCTACATTTCATTCTACTACAACATTGGGCGACGTGCGTCCCATGTTTGGAGTAAAGAAAGTGGCGCTGATCTATCGCTTTGCAGTGTATTGTAACTCTCTGATGGCCACCCTGAACGCACGCAAGGAAATCAGGGGCGATTGTGGTGATGAGGAGGACGGTGTGTCGGTCTCCCTCCAAAGCAACGGCGTACAAAAGCTGTCCGCAACCGCGACCGGCAAAAGGGTACGTTTCTCGACAGCTGGGGTGGTACATGGACTAACCGGCTTGCCCCGTCAGCACCCGACCAACAGCATTTCCATCAAGATAGACACCACGAAAGAGTATATTCGCGACGGGGTAAGCAGGCGGTTACTCTCCTTTTTCTTTGGGTTGACGCGTTCTTTCGCCAGTACCCCATGTCGAGCGATGGTGACGTGAAGAACGTGGATCCTGAGGTCGAGTCTAATTGAGCGCGGTCACCACTCCTTTAACGGCCCATACACTCCTGAGAGACACTTTCCACAGGAAATACCCAATCGTTTCGAAAGACCTTAGCCTACCCTTCGATTTAGCGAGCTTGCGTCTTTCGTCCTCCCCTTTCTTTTTACTCTACAGACCTGGGCTAGTTATTCTAGCCAAATAGACTGACTGTATACCAACATGAATAGTGTCATTACAGTGAATGCGATGTTTTTAGTGTGGTACCATTGGGTACTCTACACTGATCCATGCTCCGACCGTGAGTAGGCTACTGGGCACGCGCCCTCATGGCACCCTACAGCCTCTTCCGACTGGGACGGGGCTCTCCAGTGAACTGACCCTATGCTAGGCACTTTGGCAAAAGAGGACGAAGCTCACCTGATCACGAACTGGAACTTTTTCCCTACACAGGTTACACGACGTCGCAGCCCGCCAAGTCCTGTCACGCCGCATCAAGAGAATAACCCTAGCCATCAAGCAAGAGTCCTCGGACTGAACAACAGAAAAAAAAATACTTGGACACCCTCCGTCGCTTAAGCGTACATGAAACCGTATGTCATTCTGGTGTGGCATCGATAATTGAATAGAGCCAGGGATTGGGTGTGAGAGATGGCGTGTTCGCCAGAGCGCTCTGATTGGTCCTGACGAGGTTATATCTTGGTCGAGGACGTCACCGTGGAGGACTTTGAACGAGGGCGCGCTTTTGCCGTGCGTTTGTGATCATAGCTTGGATAGTGCACGTGTTTGATCACGGGTGGCAGAGATCCTGGGGTATCGCTGACGCTGGCAGACGCCGAAGCAATCTAGTGCAAACGTAAGGCGGGTGGGAGAACAAAAAAAATTTGGTCCGCCTCACGTCCGGGTGCGGTCCCGTCGGGTTCGGGAACCCAAGCCAATCCCGTTAGCCGATTGGTAACATTCACCCTAATAATTCATTAACCTTGGCGAACATGTTCCCAGAGGAAAATGATCCGTCTGAAGATAGCTTCGCGAGTGAAGGAAAGGTTTCTGATTGGAACTGTTGCTGCGCGTTTATGACACCCCCGATGTCGAGATCAGGTTGTTGCCCGTGGACAAAGTACCGGTTGGGGATCGCATTCACCCCCCGATGCCGGCCCTCGGTCCTGTGGGATCGGGTACCATGTGTTGTGAGACTCTGGCCCGGGTTGTTTCACTGACCGGTGGCTGCTGGGGGGTTGACACAGTAGGCGACCGTCTGGAGGTCATTCTTGTGATGTCAATGCCGGTCGTCGGCGCAACTGCCAGCGCTCCGACGCTCACATGCACGTCAATTCGCCACACTATGGTTGCTGTGGGGTTGGCATTTCAAAGGAACGGTGATCAGCTTGTCGCACTCAACGGTCAGCCCTCTAGCCCTCTTTTCTTTCCTCGCAGCTGCCAAAGACGAAGAGACAGAAAAGGAAGGTAGAAGGTGACGAGCCGGCTCAAGCGCCTTTGGTCTTGCGCGACAGGAGCGCCCGCCTGCCCCTGTGACTAGCGAAGCCAAGGCCGGCTCACCAGATTGGCAGCGTTCGTGCTCGGTTCACCAATCCCCTTTCAAGTTGTCCCCGCGGTCCGCCGGGTCAGTCGTCCGGGTGGTTGATGGGACGGTCGGCGGCGTACACATGTACAGCGCGTCCGTTTGGGGATCGGTTCTGAATGCGCTGCGAAGCGGCAGGCAAGGTTCGCGCTCTTTGATCGATCGCGTCCTGACGCATTTGCCGGAGGAACGCCCTTTCTTTTCACCTGTTTTATCAGCGGACGGGTATGAATGAAGAGAATGGCAAGGTTTGATGGTGCGTCAGGAACAGGCTCGAGCTGCAGGTCAAGCGAGTGACTGAAAACGTTGACGAGTCGGCGAGTCTGGGCCTGCCCGACGGCGCTTCTGGTTGTTGCGCGGGGACGTGCGAGGAGATGCGACCAGCTACTCTGAAAGGTCGCAAATTAGCTCGCTGCTGTAAGTACGTAGAACGACTCGTGCTTGCAGAGGTTATCGATTCACGTGACACGAGATGACATCGTTTATCGATTACATAATGTTTGGTTTCACCGGCCAACTGAGGACGTCCACGTTCCGCCGTGTCTCGTAGCCGGTCACGAGCATGGTCGTCGCGATCCACATCTTGTCTTTGTCTCGCAGCGTCGTCTCCGTCGACTGTGCTCGGAGTTGCAAAGGCAAGGTGAAACATGGAGTGAACGACGTCCTCGTCACAACACGTGTTTTCTGTACATGCCATGGACCAAGTCACCAGTTCACCCTCGTGATCCCCCGTCGTCGTGGATCCGCGTGCTGCACACCTCTCGTCTGCACAGAAACAGGTTGCGCGATGACATCTTGAACGACCAACTCGAACACCCGTCTTACATGGCGGTATGATATTCCATCGCGTGTCAGCGGTACCAAGCAAGCAAGCTGATGATTAACTGCTCTCCTGCGCCGCATACTCCTTCACTTTCTGGCAAGCGTCCTCGAGAGCGTTCGCGAGCACATCAAAATCGGTTATCTAACGGAGCCCGGTGAGGGGCGATGGACGGGGATGAACCACTGATGCGAACCTCGTTCCAAATCTGCGTGCTGCATCGGACCCACCACTTGCCGTTGTGCTTGAACGACCCAGAATAGACGTGCCATTTGACTATCAGGGTCTCGACGAAGATTTGTTGAACCTCATCCGTGTCCTCGATCTCGCCAGGGAGGGGCAGCTCCACGTTGAACTAGGCAGAGCGCGTCAAACACCCAACGCGGGGGGAAAGAGGCCGTCGTCCACCAACCAAGCTCAACGTCATGTCCCCGTCTGGGTCCATGACGCTGGTGCCCAGGCGTTCTGCCAGGTATTTTCCCCCTGCGACGGCGAGCGCGCGGGTGTACTCGTTGATCTTGTGCTCTCCGCCCAACCATTGTCTGAAATCGATCGCTGTGGTGCAAAAGGACCATCGGGATCAGAGATTCGTGGCGGAGTGGCTGGCGAGCGTGTTCACCTGCGCCAATGCTCACTTGCGGGACGAAATCGATCGTTCCGTTCCCTAGAATAAGGGATTCTTAAACGACGGGGAGCGCTTCGGGCGGCCATTGCCACGCACATCCGAAGAGATTCAGGAAAGTCTCAGGGTGTTCGCTCGGCGACCTATAATTGTTGGGCGTGGGGATCGGCGACTTGATGAAATGATGGTTTCTGTTCGTTTTCCCCTCCAAGTGAGCGGTCAAGAACCCAAATCGACGATTCAACCAAACCTCCTCGGAACGTAAAGGAAGGCACATGCCCTTTTGGCATAGAACCACTTGTGACAGTCCTTTGGGAGATTTGGTCACGGGTTACTTTGAGCAAGAGCTAGAAAGCACACACGGAAACAAAAAAGTCGGGCTGTGCCTCGGACAGGCCAAGGTCCACCTGCTGACCCAGCGAGTGAGCGCCGTCCACGACGCTGATGACTCCGGCATCTCGGCATATCGCCACCATCTCTTTCCACGGCAGCCACACCCCGGGGTGAGAAGTGATGACATCGATGATCGCAACAATCTTTCTTTTCCCTGTCGGGTCGGGGATTCTTGTCACCCGTTTGATGTGTTCTTCGTAATCTCGGAGGATTTGTGCGCGCTTTGCTGGAAATTGAAGACCGAACGTCGACAAGGTGGGGTAGGGCCTGTAATCTGAGAGATACTCCAGCGTCTTGGAGACGGACGGGAACGTGGTCGTGACTGAGCAAGAAAGAGTGAGGCCAAGGAAGGGATAGGCGCTGACGCGATGGACGCACTTCCGACCAAGATGTCGCCCTCGTTGAGGACAAAGTTGCGCAGGACTGTCGCGAGGCCGTGTGAGGTGTTTGGTACGAAGACACACTCGTCGGGTTCCGACCCAATAATTTTGGCGAGACGCTCTCGGACACGGTTCACGTGGTCGAAGCGGGTGATCCTCATAAATTCGTCCGGATTGGACTCCAGTTTGTCGGTCAGCTCGTCGCAAAAGTGACGGACGGGAAGCGGGAGCGACCCGTATGAACCTGCGAACAAGCGATGGAATGAAACCTGACAGGGCGAATGGCGCACGTACCATTGTTGAGATTGACATAGTCGGATCCGAATGCAAAGAGCGAGCGAACGTCGTGCCCAAACTTTGGCGGTGGTGTTTTGTACAGCTCGGCGGGGTCGATGGAGCGCGGAGGGGAAGGCTTTGCGGTGGTCGAGGCGGCGTTCCCCATGATCAGGATTCAGAACCAAGGCGTCTGCCTCGCCCCGTCTTGCTCGCACGGCTTATATCGGTGCCCGAGCGTCCATCGAACCGAACCTACCGGCCAGCGAATTGCGTGATTCGTGCCAGGCTTCTATGGGCGAGTTGGGATCATGATTGGGAGAACTTGTGATAACGTACGTCCTGCTCCGAATTGAAACCGCATCTGTCGAGCGGACGATTTGACACTTCTTGCACGATTCTTGAGCACCGATTGGATCGTCTGCAACCGAATGAATGGGGTTGCCGACGGACACTATATGTGGTCCGGGCTCGTCCAAAGACATTTTCCTGCCGCATATGGGCGACTGGCAGAACCTACCGAGACATAGCATCACCGTATTGTGATGCTGATGTGACCACTCGTTTTTGCGTCACTGCGTTGCTGGCAGGAACAAGCCTTTCGCACGCATTTTCGGTTCCGCCAGAAGTACTCGAACCTTGGAGCTTGACAGCGCACACTTCAATCGAGCCTATATGAGGACTTTATTGTTTCGATAGTCCAACTTGGTCAACTCGATAGCCTCACGTCAGACATTCTTCAGCATCGATGCGCCATCTGGACGTACTGGAGACTAAATCGACACGAACCGTTCTGCTGCGACGCCGCCGTATCAATTCTGCACAGGTGTAGCATCCGATTATCAAGGCAACGATGACGACCTATCGAGTGCCCCCGATTTCGCTACTGGGAAAGGAGGGTTCCACAAAAGACGTTGGAGTCATGGCCCCCTCTCACACAGCAGCGCTCCGGGTCGTTTCTTATGGCAATGTCCACTCTCTTGCGCATGCAGGGGCGTACTTGTCCGTTGCCCAGAGCCTCTTGAAAAAGTCGACCCTTTCGAAGTTGTTGGCAGTTGGTTGGCGGGGGTGACCAGGAACGTCCGCTGCTGGGACATTGCTATACCATGTCGGGGCCTGGCTGCGAGTCTGTCATCCGTGCGTTCATGATGCGTAGGGGTACGGACTGGACGCATCCATGCTGGCGAGGTGAGGGCAATGTACATACCACAAGTGAACTTGGCAACCGAATTTGCTATCGAAAAGAGGGCTACGTTCTAGAATTGGGTCACGTGCTTTGCGAGTAGACAGACGGGGTGGCAGCTGAAACAGCAAATCCAATCTTTCGAGCGCAGTGAGCGCCGACGACGCCAATCGGGCTCTTCTCACTGTCAGCGACGACGGCCAGCATGGACTACGGTCGCCCACTGACGGCGTCAGCTCGAACATTGTCCGCCTCCTCGCTACGTGAAAAGTTGTCCAAGTTGACCCCTTCGCCATTGCGCCCCGTCGCCGCTCTGCACGCATCGATCGAGTTCAGTGATCTCCCCGCCATCTCTTATTGCACGCCGGCACTATGCGTCATCCCAATGCTAACACGCCTATTAGTTTTGCACCCACGAAGATACCTCGGAGACGCAGATTGCAAACGATGGCAGTCGCCGCATGGTCCACCTTGCTCGTCAACTCTGTCTTCGTCTTTCTGATGTTGTGGTGCGTGGATGTTCTGTTGTATCGGTCGTCAACTACCGTGTATGCTCTCATCAAGTTCGATTCCCGCCCTCTGGCCGTTCCTTGCTATTTATGTCGCGTGGATAAACTGGATCGATAAGAGTCCCGAACATGGCACAAGGCTGAGCCCGTGGTTTCGCTCCTCGAAGATATGGAAGTACTTCGCCGAGTACTACCCCGCTTCGTGCGTTCCCAACAATACGTCACACTTTGCAGTCCCTGATCCGCATACGGAACACGCCTAGATTAATGAAAGTGAGTTGGGTGGTTCTTTGGCTGTCTCTCGTCCTGCCTAACGGTCTGTAACAAGGAGTGCGATTTACCGGCGGACCGACCATATGTGTTTGGCTATCACCCTCATGGTTCGTCCTGGATCGCAGTGATCTCACTGACTTTTGTCTTACCTGCTTGGCTCTAGGTATCATAGGAATGTAAGGGACTAATTCTCGCGGCAGACCCGTCTTTGAATGCGCTCTCACAGGGGTGCAATGGCCACGTTTGCGACAGAAGGTCGTTCTGCTATCCTTCTCTCATAAAGCTGCGTACTGAGAGTTGAGGATCCAGCCACTGGATTTTCCCTTGCATTTCCAGGGATCCAGCCCCACCTTCTTACGCTCACAAACAACTTCAACGTCCCTTTTTATCGCGAAATCATCATGGCACTCGGGATCAGTAGTGTTTCCAGGCAGTCTTGCTCAAACATTCTGAGACGTGGTCCGGGGCAGGCCATCGCCATCGTGGTTGGCGGTGCTGCAGAGAGCTTGAGTGCACGCCCCGGAACCGCTGACTTGACACTGAGAAGGAGGTGAGTTAAGCTAGCTAGGGCTCACGTCAATATTCCTGCATCGACAAACTCGTAGGCTGGGATTCATCAAGGTTGCGATTCAGCATGGGTATGTCCTGTTTACTTCTGCAAGTCCTTTGTCCCTCACCTGCGCTCGTGCTGTCAGGGCTGACCTGGTACCAGTGTTTTCCTTTGGTGAAAACGATGTATTTGCCCCACGTTTGATCTGGACCTCCTTGAATTGACCTTGTTATTCGTCTAGATCTACGAGCAAATGCCGAATGAAAAGGGTACTACTATTTACGCATTGCAAAAGAGGTTTCAAAGCATGTTCGGCTTCACTCTCCCCTTGTTCCACGGACGTGGTTTACTAAATTGTACGGCTTTTATGAGACCTGATTCCAGTTTCACGTAAGTGGACGAACTAATTCCGTGTCTCCCATCGACAGATAACCTGGGACTAATGCCCTATCGCCGAAGAATCGTATCAGTTAGTGAGTTGATCTGCGGCCTCTAAATGTCGCACTTGTAAACATCGTCATCAATAGTTGGCCGGCCAATACATGCCCGACAATGCGATAGGCCGTCGATCGAGGAAGTGACTCGGGTGCAAACCCTCTATATCGAGGAGTTGACCCGGTTCGTCCGGTTCGTTCGATGGTTTTATCCTATCCCTGACGCCAGTTCCGCACAGTATTTGGAACACATACAAGGACGAGTTCGCGAAGACGCGAACGAGAGAACTAAGCATAATCGACTAGAGAACCTTTTATTCTCCTATTTATGTAGCGTCCACCTTTGGCATTTTCTCTCTCTCAGCATGTAATATGGGTATCACGTAGAGATCGATGTAGGGTTCGCGTCCGCATGCCCTGGGGGCCGGGTCCAGCTCGATGGTAGATCTCCGACTCTGCGCAACGCACATTGGATACAGACCAACTTCACGCGTGTTGTCCGCGAAGAGAGACCAAGCTCGACTGACGACTGCAACCAGAAAGGGTTCACCAAGCCATGTCCAGCATCGTCAACGTTATCGTGGTCTCTCCAGACACGCGGTCCGAGCGACGGTTCGACCTCCACATCACCGTCGAACAGCTCAAGGTTTCGCGTCTCCTCCAAACCGTGCCAACATTCAAACCTCTCTTCCACACAGGCAAAACTCGAGCTCATCACCGGGATCCCCGTCCCGAATCAATGCATCTCCGTGCAAAACGACGAGGGCAAGACGATCGTCCAGCTTTCGGATGACACAAAACAACTGGGGTTCTATGGACTATCGACCTCGCAGACGTTGCAGGTACGAGCACAGTCTAGAGTCCCCGTGAACACGATCGACGACGCGTCGCACACACGCAGGTGGTCGACACGAACCCGGCGACTTCGTTCACCGGGCAGCTCTCCGACGTGTCGCAGGTGGAAAAGTTTGAACTGAGCGACGACGCGTATGCGAAGCGAACAGGTCTGTGACGATCTTTCCAGGGTCGCTGTTGCTGAGTTGGGTTCCATCTCTTCTTTCTCTTCTCCTAGATTCTGTGCTCGCGTACAAGAAACGAAACCATGTGGGCCGGTTTGCGTCCCAGTCGGAGACGCCCACGCCTCCATCGCCCGCCGCTGCCACTGTGGATGCGGATATCCCGATCGGTGCGCGATGCGAGGTCGAGTCGGCCGAGGAGGGTCTGCATAAACGTGGCACGGTGCGTTTTGTGGGCCAGGCCAGCTTTGCGAAAGCGGGCATTTGGGTCGGGATCGAATACGACGAGCCGATCGGGCGAAACGATGGATCGTACGTGTCTCTCCCTCTCCCCTCCTCTTCTTATGTGAACATGGTCCTGTACAGGATCCAAGGGGAACGGTACTTTACGTGTCGTCCCAATTATGGGGTCTTTGTGCGATCGGACAAGGTGAAAGTTGGGGACTTTCCAGTGGAAGAGATCAACTTTGACGACGAAGAGATATAAGGAGCAGGAAGAGGAAAAAAAAGTTCGCTGCACGCGGCGCTACCTAGCATATTTTCAGGTCGAGACTTCATTGTAAGCAGATATTCATGATGTTGGAAAGCTGACTCTTTGGTGGGTCGAGCTGGAATTCCGGGGCACTAGCGATCAGCCCGACCATCTCCTGCTGTGCGGTCAGCGTTTCGTACCTCGCGAGTCCGACCATGTATTCCCGTGTCTTTCTGAATTTCTTAGTCGAATTGGTGCGCAACTCGATGCATATACAGCGGAACTAGTCACGCGGTGCGACTTCTGTCACTCATGCACTCGACATTCACAGTACGCTTTTACATCACTGGCTAGAAAACCGTCTCATGACCACCGCACGTCGCTGATCAGCCATCTGGCTCTCGATCATTGATGCCACGGCCATTGGGTCGAGAGTCGGACTCGCAGAGCCATACGAGGAAGTCGCCGTTGCCTTCGTCGTCGTCGGCTGTGCCGTCGTGGCAGGGATGGTAGCGGATGTCGACGGAGAACTGGTGGTGGTCGATGGCGTCACTCCAACGACCTCGATCTCGAGCGACTCCTTCGCGGCCGCAGGTGTTTTTGATGCGGTGCTCGATAGGTTCGAAGCCGGCCGCCTTGTTGTCGTTGCTATTGTGCTCGGGGTCCTGGCGGATGATGTTGGTGTGGTCGTCGACGGGGAAGCTGCGGAAAGCGCCGGCACCGACGCGGCAGCCTTGGCAGGCGTGACAGTTCGAGAGGGCGTCTCCGAGGTCGTCATGGTGGCCACGACCGTCGTCGTGATGGTCGTCGTAAAGACGACGGCCCGACCGGTGCTCGCGCTGCTGCCGCCCCCAGCGGTAGGGTTCATGCTCGTGCTAGCACCACTTGCGGGCGGGCTCGGAGACGCCGCCAGCTCGGGCGCGCCCGCGACGTACACGAGCGTGACGTTCCGAGCCTGCTGCTGCGAAGGGCTGGCGTTGGGCGCAGAGTGCGTCGCCGACGGGCCCGTAAAGCCGCTCCTCGTTGTGGTTGTGGCATTGCCGGTGTTGTCTCTGCGCACCTTTGCGGCCGCACACGGTGCTAGAGCTGCATCATCGGCGCTGCTGCGGTCGACGCCGGAGGTGCTCTCGGCGGCCGAGATTGGATCAATCTTTCCGCTGAAAGGGTCGTAAGAGAAAATCTGGCTCTGGTGCGGGTTTGACGGAGCGGCGTCGGCGCAAGGATCGGCCACGTCATCTTCGGCCGAAGAGCCGGACTGCGGCGTGCTGGTGCAAGGCGTCATGACCAGCGCGGATGGTGTCCCAGGATCCGGGTCGTAAGTGGCGCAATACATGACCATTTCGGCCCTCCCTGCGTCGAAGACTCCTGTCGCGAGCGCAACGTGCCTGTTCGAACTTCCTAGTGGAGAAGGAGAGCTCAGCAAAGTGTCGTTGTGGAGAGATCTTGGACGCACCCCCTGTGTAAGAGTCGTCCATGGACATCATGATGAATTGAGTCTGGTTAGTCGTCGACGCGTTCAACGGGAACGCTTTGACGGAACTTTGATCCGAACCCGATGTCCAGTCGATTGGAGACGAATCCACCGTTAGTGATGCAAGACGCTGTATACCACCGACCGTCTGGGTAGTGACCTAGGGGAAACATGGATGAACACACAAAAGTATGATTGAATGGGGACGAGCACTCGCCATGATGTCAATCCTCCCCATAGGTAGATCGCTTTCGGCGACCTGGCGTGCGCTGTGTGCTTGCTTGTCCGTGCCTGTGCCCGCGTGTTTGTGTCCGTGTCGGCGCGATGTTCGAGAAACTAGGTACGTGTTCCCGTGCTCTCCGGAGACATACACCGAGGACCGAGGACCGAGGGGACTACGCTCTCGACGATAGCGGCTTCGCGCGAAAGCAGACCGAGGGATCTTTTCGTGGGTACGATCGTGCGAATCCTGGTCATAGCCATGGACTTTGGTGGGATCATGAGCACGAAAGCGTCGCAAGAGGGATGGATCCCGGTGGACCAGCTTTTGTACAAAGGACGTCAGCCAGCGAGGAAGCATGGTGCATCGAGTACACGAAGATTACTCACCCGATGGGCATCGTTTTCGCCGCTGTACTTAGGAGACGTGACTGAATCGCTGAGGAATGAGTCGCGCGTCTGTGGTGGAGAGTGCAAGGGAGAATGCATCCCCACGGAGCGGCCATCAGGGAGGCGCGCAGCCTCTGAAGGAGGAAGGAGGGGAAGGGCTGCACAAAGACAAGCAAGGACGGCAAAGGGTGCGGAGAAAACACCCATGACGGATAAGAGTCACGTTAATGAATGAAACGGAAATGGGCGATAAAGGAATGTGCGCGCAGCGCAGATGATTCGGGGTGATGGAGATGATAGGTAGAAGAATAACGCTGCCTGACACCGCTGGGATCACCTGGATCCTGGAAAGAGAGGGGAACTGGAAAGAGAGAAAGGCGACACGGAGACTGTTATTATACCTTTGGTGGAATGGTCTCGGTCTGGTCAGCCAAGGATTCAGACGATGCTGAACCAGTCCGGCAGTCTGCAATGAAATCTCATGTCCCAAGGATTGGGCCATACTACGGCTGAAATCCGCTTAGCTAGTGCAGATGGTAGAATTGTGATGAACGCACTCGTGGTATTGGCTGGCTCCGACGATTCAGACTGCAAGCAACAAATCGACATGATATGCATGCGTCACCGCAAGACTGTTGTGGGCAAGCAAGAGCGCCTGGAAAAGGTTGAGTGACGGAGTCAGAGATGGATCACCTTGCTCTTTTGGAAGCTTCCGCTTTGCAACGACCCTTCGTGCGACGTATGGCAGAACCGAAACGGACTACTCGAAGAGCGGAGAGAGACCTCAAGAAGGCCCGCATCGAAAAGCCGGTCGCGACAAAGAAAGGCGCTCCGTCAGATCAGCGCCAGTTTGCAGATACCAACGCGCCCATCTCGGTCTCCCCAGTAGACAAAGGAAAACGGAAGGTGACCTCAAAGCCGTCGCCCACGTTACCTGCTTCCTTCGTCGTCGTCGCGGGCTCCTACGAAAAGCTACTTTACGGGCTCGATGGGACGGTCACGTCCTCTGAATCTGGCTATGAGTTCCACTTGAAGCCCGTCTTCATCTTTCCGGCTCACGTATCATCTATCAAGGCCGTGGCTGCATCACCCAGCGGAGGAAAATGGTTGGCTACGGGGAGCTCAGATGAGATCATCAAAGTATGGGACTTGGCGAGGCGGAAGGAGATCGGTGGTCTGATGCAGCACCAAGGTACGTGCTCGTTTGAGTGCCGGAGAGAGCGAATCGACGCAACCCGGCGCTCAGGATCCATCACGTATCTCCACTTCCCGTCGCGCTCTCATTTACTCTCTGCGTCCGAGGACGGTTCGCTGTGTCTTTTCCACGCGCGGGACTGGACCGTCCTGCGCTCGTTCAAAGGCCACAAAGGCCGCGTCAATTCTGTCGCCATTCATCCGTCAGGAAAAGTTGCGCTGAGTGTTGGGAAGGACAAGACCCTGCGTATGTGGGATCTGATGCGTGGTAAGGGGTCGGCCAGCACAAAGCTAGGAAAAGGTACGCTTGTCGATGTCGGTGGCAAAATGGTACTCAGAGCCACCCAGAGGGTGAAGTTGTAAGATGGTCGTTATCGGGATCGATGTTCATCGTTCAGTCGTTGTCTTCGCTCGATGTATTTTCTACGGTGCGTCGCCGTCCTCATCCGTGACTACGTCTCATGGTGGAAAAGGACATGGCCCTGCAACACACCATCACGCATCCATCAAGAATACACAGTTTGCACTTTTGTAAACGAGTGAATGGCGAAGGAGAACTCTTGTTGGTCGCAGCAGAAGACAAAAAAGTATCGGTATACCGAGTATCGGAGGATCCACAATCCTCACCTACAATAATCGCCGAGTTGGTCGGTCATTCAAACAGGTTTGCTTGCATATTTCGTAATAGGTTGAGTGACCAATCCCTCTCCAGAGTAAAGGCTGTGGAGACGCTTCCAATCGCTTTCCTCACAACTACATCAAAAGCCGAAGTTGCACGGAGAACGACAACGATCGTCTGTACTATTTCATCTGATGGCAAGATATTCGTGTATGACTTGGCAGGATTGCCTGCTGAGGTAGAGGAATGCTTGCAACTACATCCGGTGGCAGAGTACGACACCAAGGGCACTCGCCTGACGTGTTTGACTGTCGCTGAGGGTCGGTCAGCCGGAGGATCTGCAGTGGTTGGGAAACGGAAAGAGAGTGAAAGTGACACGGGCGATGAGGGCGAATGGGTGCCCCAGGGTCAGGCAGAGATAGAATCGGATTCGTAGAGCCAATCATATCTCTTTTGGGAACCCATAACCAAGGTTAGGGTTACGCCGTGTGCCGTGTGCTCAATCGCCTTGGCGGTGCCCGTCATGAACTCTGCAAGGCTCAAGCGGAAACTCGGTGATCTGGGTGTCGACACGTCGAGCAGGAAGGCAAATGAAAACTTTTGCTTGGTAGTTTTCCTCTCTTCTTTGCCCTCGTACCGCTCACAGTCCTCTCAAGGTTGGCACACCCTTGCCGCCTCTGGAAAAGTCCAAGGACACGGGCGAGTTCGTACCGCTTTGGAAACAAGATGTCAGTTGCCGCTCATCAGTGGGCTATTTGTCTGATGGCTTGCTGTCTAGGTGAGAGACGAAAAGGGTCGAAGAAGACTACACGGCGCTTTCACCGGGGGGTTCTCTGCCGGCTACTTTAACACTGTCGGGTCAAAGGAAGGTTGGTCCAGCCTTTTTCTTTGCTCCGTCACCGACGTACCAACGGTTTCCTCTAGGATGGACGCCGTCGACATTTGTCTCCTCGCGATCGGATCGTGCCAAGGCTCGGACTGCGAAACCGGAGGATTTTATGGACGAGGAAGATCTCGCCGAGCTTCATGCGGACAAGAAGCTCGTGAGCGAGCACGAGGAGATGGATATTCTCGGTGGCACCCAGGCCGAGAGAGCCCGAAAGGCCGGCGTCGACGACAGCCAGAAAGAGTACGGCGTTTTTCGAACCGGAGGCATGCGTTTCTAAATGACCTACGTTGTGCTCAGTCAGATCACGCTCGCTCTCGAACAGGCCATGTCGCCTGCACCAAAGGATTCGGTGGGCGGGCGTATCCTCAAGAAGATGGGTTGGAGACTCGGTCAGGGCATAGGGCCAAGAGTGACATGGCGACAACGCGAGATTCAACACGGACGGGACCCGGATAGGACGGGACCCGAAGTGGACGAGGAGGCCAAGAAACACACTTATCCGCCCAAGGACACGCCGGTGATCATCGCTCCGCGCAAAGGTGATCTCCATGGACTTGGATACAACAAATCTCTGGGGCTCCATGCAAGCTTGGGGGCGCATGGTCAGGAAACGCAGGGCGCTCAGGGACCACGACTGGCGGGTACGTCCCATGGTCATTTTTTTGGTTTCTTTCCCGGTCACTCATGTTGGTTCACAAGGTGGTTTTGGACTGGGCGCACTGAACGACGCAGACGAGGACGATCTGGATGTGTATGATCAAGCTACCGGTCATGGACGAAGTCGACACGCTTTCGATGTCAACGACATGCAAGAAGAGGAGCGCGTAGTTGGGACACGTGGAGCAAAATCCCGCAGTAAAGCCCCCCCGACGGCATTGGTGAGCTCATGCCCATTGGTAGATGTGGCACGCAGAGTATTCACGTGTTTCAGACACAAGCCAGCGGCCCTGCCGTGTTCCGCGATGGCAAGCCTGTGTTGCCTGGATTTCGACTTTCGGAGAAGCCAGCGACAGAAGACATGTGGTAAGTCGTTTACGGAGTTGAAAGTCCTCCCCAATACAGGCGGACCCCCTCAGGTTCCCTCTTCCTGAAGTACCAAAAGGGTGGAAACCTAATCCAAAAACCCTTTGGGAACAGGAGAGAGCGACGCGCAGTGAGAAGGAAAACGTACCACGCTTCCCTGTACCAGGGCAACCCCAAACTCACGCACAATGGAAGGTTGGGATATCTGCGGATCAGGTTGGTTTTCCCTCCATCGATGCGAAGTTTACCCACACTGATCCACTGCTTAGCGAGGCGCTGCGCTAGGAGAGACGCCCCTCCCTTCTGCGCCGCGTTCCATCTTTGAATACATGTCGAAGAAGGACCAAGAACGGATCCAAAACATCGCTGCAAGTCGTTCCACCGAACCAACGTCGACGACGGATACCACGACACAAGAACCAAGTACTACCTCGTCCCGGGGACCTTATATTCCCCATACGGAACCCCATGTTGCACAAGCCGCGTTGCAAGGATTCCAGCCTTTTACTTCCAACCCAAATAAACAGGCCCGATATATTACCTATCTCCGTGCACACGCGGAGCCCGGTTCTGGGGCATCGATACCTACACGTCTGCCGAACCAGACGCCGGAAATGTACGCGCTCGAGATGGGTGAATTCGCCAAGGCTGCTGCGCTCTTTCGTCCCATTTCGGGTGCGATGGCAGGGAGGTTTACGAGCGCTGCCGTGGTCGAGACGTCTCCCAAGGTTGTCGAGGGGCTGCACACCCCAAGCGGAGAGCAGGCGCCAAAGGAGGAGGAAGAGCGAGAGCAGAACGCGGAGAAACCGGAAAAGGAGGAAGAGCCAAGGGTGTACGCTGCCCGGCTGGGCATGTACGGGCCAATGACGAGAGAGGTAAAGCCTTGGCAGCCTGCGCGTCTGCTATGCAAACGATTCGGCGTCAAGGATCCGAATCCGGAGATGCACTTTGACACGGCGGAGGGGTCGACGCCTGCTCAAGCGGACGTGTCCCAAAGCACAGAGGGAACGAGCGGCGATGGGAAGACGGCAGCAATTACAGAAGCACAGGCCGTTCCACAAGGTGGTAAGCGGGACTTGGCGAACATTGGGCTGGGAGACGACGATGGGCAAGGGGATGATGTACTCACATACGAGCGGCCTCCGATGAACATCTTCAAAGCCATTTTTGCGAGCGACGACGAGGAAAGCGAGGACGAAAAGGACGATGACAGGGCACCTGAGGAGGACGATCGAGTTGCCGAGGGTGCGACGCCCATGCCTGCGCCATCGTCGAGCTTGCCACACGCGACAGATAAACCTGTGGAGACTCGTGGTCAGGCTTCCCCTCCAGACGCGACGGATGGCGCGAGGGAAGGCAAGGTAGTGACCGACAAGGTGGATCCGTCGACATTCAAACCGACGTTTGTCCCTCGGGACGCACAGTCGCACGTTCGCAGTGGGAACGGGAAGACACCTAGTGCGAAGGAGAAGAAGAGCAAGAAACCCAAGACAGGTGCTCTCGTGTCGTTTAACGTGGACGAGGACGGTGGGGAGTCACTCTCGATATTGGCCCGCAGAGAAACGAAGGAGCGAGATCGCCCGAAGAAGAAGCGGAAGAAACACCGAGAGCACGCTGAGGAGGAGGAAGTGTGGGTGGAAAAGCCTCCACCAGACATTGTCAAGGACCTTCCTACGGGGAAACCCCGGGATGATCACGACACGATGAAAGCGGGTGAATCTGTCGAGGGCGTCGTTGGTCCGCCCCGGGGGCGGAAACGTGCCGTGGATTTCATGTAGCTTGCAGCGCGCTGCAATGCAGTACAAGTGTTTCGAATCCTCGTGTTTGGTGTCATTATTCGAGGTTTCATGTCGCCAACTTCGGTCACGCTGCGAGGCACTCAAGAATTGATTGTTGCAGGATTATATACGATGATTCCACAATACCGTGTATATCTCCGGCCTCGACCGATTCATTACCAGATTTACTCCACGGCGGCAGGTACACCAGGTAACCTTTTGAATTGACCCTGCATCCACACTCTGTACATCTTTAGTTGTCTCTTCCTATTCACGAGCAGTCTCCGATCCACCCCCAGCTGTTCGATGGCAAACAGAGGCTGAAGAGGGCAAGACATAAGGGCAAGGTTGGGATGGATGGCAGCGGGTAGGAGACTCTCGGATGAACGAGTCGATCTGTCTACTGACCCCTCTGAAGACGGTGGAGTGGAAAACGAAAGCCTCCAAGTGGAGGATCCGAGGTCATCGTCTAGGTCTTGAGAGTCTGTCGCTTCCTCTGTCGTTTTGATAGTCGACTGTGACGACACGCGAGAGCCAGTGAACATCAGCGCCAGTTCGTCTGTGGCCAGAGCAACGTCGGCAGCAGTCAAAAACTGTATGAACGAATGCCTACCTAGCTCGAAAAAGTATACGCGCGTCTTGTCGCCGCGTACGTAAAAGTTGTCGTCGAGCATTCTGCCAGACTTGAATCGCAGTTGGGTGAGGTCATATCGGCCGTAGTCACGGACGAGGACAATTCCGCCAGGCTTTAGCATCTGTCCGAGCGAGCAAAGTGAACCATGTGTGCGGTGATGAAACTGGGGGATACGTACGCGATGGACGTTGGCTATCGCACGTTCCCATTCGTCGGGGTGTAGGGCGCTGAGGACGAAGACACAGAGAATAATATCGGCTGTCTCTGGTTCGACACCCGATGGGAGGCTCTCGGAGGTGAGATCCCACACCGCAGCTTGAATCGAGCCAACGGGTGGGTTGTTGTAAAGAGGATTGTTCTGCAGGCACGGATAAATAGTTCGTGCTAAACGTTGGAATAGAGGTGGTGGTACATGCCTGGACTAACTTGATTGCGTGCGAGGAGTAATCGTACGCCCGGATTGTCAGCCGAGGGTTCTTGTTTGCGGAAAGGAGGGGAAACGCAGCATTTCCGGCGCCTTGACTGGATTGTTTAGGGGCAAGGGTGCAAGCTGACGGTCCTCACCACACCCTATCTCACAGACGGTGATCTCTCCCGCCTGGTCGAGTTGAGAAGGGCGCACGCGACGACCAATGGACCACATACCTCTGGCTCTGCGGCAGCCAAGAGCTGTGGGAACTCGAGGTGCAGCCTAACTCGGCGCTGGTGAGGCAGGCCAGGCTGAGTAGCAACACGATGGCGGAATACCATTTTCTGTCGCGGAAAAAGTTGTCCGCGTTCGTCTTGTAAAAATTGTCCCTTTTTGATCCGTCACGGCAGCTCGATGCTGAAGGACGACGACTGACCAGTGTTTTGCAGGCTTGGTGTTGTATTTCTCCTTGTCTCCGTCGGGCACGGGGGCCAGACGCTGTCTCTGGAGCGAGGAGGCGATGTGCTCTACCTGGTCGTCGGGGGGAGGGACGTGGTCCCACGCGTTCTGGGTCCACACGTCCGCATCCTCCGTCAGGAATCTGGTGGTTGGCGGTAAGCTGCTGATGGACGGATGCAGCTCGATGCTTACCTGGACCCAAACGGGGGCTTGTCGGTGCCGATGTCGTGCACGGACGAGGTCAGCTTGGGGATCCTCGCCATGCCCCCGCACGGCAAACGAGACGGCGTGGCCCACAGTAGCAACCGAGTCGGATATGAATAACAGTCGTAACCGGGGCTGTCCCGCGACTCGCCCACACACGACAACACCGCACCCCAGCCAAGATCGCTGCCAGCGGGCCCCACGTCGTCCTCACCACCACCCTCGCCGCCCTCTGCACGCCCAAAGGCCATCACGGCCACGCCTGCCGCAGTCTCTCTCTAATCGGCCTGGCTGCGTCCATGTCCGCCCTCCAGCCCAACCCTAGACCGCCTCCACCGGGCGATGACGATCTCCAGCATCTCTATGACGAAGTCTGGCGCATCTTTGGTGAAGAGTCCTCCTCGCCTGCCGAGCGCTCGCCTCTCAGCCCCGCCTCGCTCAATTCGAGAGAGCACGTTGCCAACACCTTCCGCGCAGATCCCGATCCGGCTACTCTTGCCGTGTCTGCGGCGAGGAGCTCTCCGCCTCGCCTGCCTCGTACGTGCCGTCCCCTGCTGGCTTGTGTACAGCCTCACCGCTGCCTTTCAGAGCAACCGCCCCGTTCCCCCGACATCCGCTCCAATGTCGAATCGGCCGTCTCGCCTGTGTCTCAGAGGCGAGCAAGGCCGCTCCCTCTTCCGCCTGGCGCCGTTCCCCTGCCCGTCTCTAGTTCCACGGACCCTCATGTAGTGGAGGTCCCTCAGGCTGCGTCTCGTCCCGGAACCACCTCCCGCCCAGGAACAGCAAACGTCGATGGGTATGTGACTTCTCAACCGTTGCCCTCTCACTGACCCACGTTCACCTCTAGCCGCCGTCAGCTGCCCCCTGCACCTGGCTCGCAATCTCTTGGGTTTATGGGTGGCCGGGGCTCGACTGGATCTGCGACCTCGCCAGTTTCTGCGAAACCAATGCCGACTCCTCCATCCGACAGTGTTCCAAATATCTACAAGCCAGTTCCAGTCATCCCTCTTCCGAACACTGGCGGTAGTCCAGGTCCGGATGACCTCCGTGACCACCTGTCTCGTAAATCCTCCACCCGACCTCCTGGTACTCTGCCCCCAAAGACCCCAGGGTTCAACACCCATTACGACGAGAATTTGCTTCTTGATATGTATGCTACTGCGGAGCCTCCTGGCAACCGTCCGTCCCATCCACAACAACCGTCTGGCCAACCGCGATACGCGGACGCATATTCGCGCACAAACGCAAGTGTACCTGTAAATTCACGTGTAAAGGATGCCCAGCCTCAGCAGTCACCATCGGCTGACTTTGCCGACCGTAAGTCGTCAACTCAATGTCCTGAGCCAGCAATGCTGACCCTGACGCATATACTAGGTGCGGATGCCGGCCTAGGGCGTGCTACCTCAACAGGATCGACAATCTCGTCCACTCAAACGGACCTATTTGGATGGAATTCGGCCGCGACTTACAGCGATTACCAGGCGCCGAAACCTGGCTCTTCAGTACTCACAAGAGACACTTCAGTCCGGTCCTATGCATACTCGACTGATGGCCCCTCCACGGTGGGATATCCTGAAACGCATGCCGGCTCTTCAAACGGGTACGATGCCCAGGGAGCCAGTACGGATTCATTCGATCGCTCCCGCACAAATGACTATGGCGCCGCCAGCAGCTCTGGAGGAGCAGTGCCTGACCAAGAAGACGGGGACGAAGAGTACTTCACCGACAGCGACGATCCGGATCCGGATCGTTTCGTCAATTTTAGTCTACTCTCTCACCTTGCCGTTAGACTGCGCGATAAAGTCCCAAGAGGCACACATGTCAAGAGCAGTATCCCTTACCCCCGTGCCTTCACTGGCAAGGACATCGTTGTACGTTGCCAACTTCTCGATATCGTCATTCAGATTGTGATGTTTTGTTTCAAAGTCGACGATCCAATCACAAATCCAGCGAGAACTGCTGATTAATCACGGTGTCTCCACTGCAGATAGGCGGGCAGCGCTACAGGTAGCGCGCAGCCTCCAAAGCCAGCTCTTCTTCTATGAAGTCGAATGGGGTGATAAACCTCTCCAGGACGGAGTCGAGGACGTGTACATGTTCCTGGATGACCTCGAAGGTAATTCCGAGTCTCAGAGGGAGAAGGAAGAACTACCAACAGCCGTAATCACCATGCTCACAAAATGTTACACGTCAACGTGTAGTGAGGAAGATCCTTGCTACTCATGGGTCTGTCCTCGAAGACGCGTCAGTTTTCAGACTGCATCCATTATGCGACCTAACGTCGTTTCAGGCGACCCTCGTGACAGACCTTTCGTCAGCACCACCTGAGCCAGACGTGGCAACCCATGTACGTTGAAGGATACGGTCTAGAAACTGTCGCTCACGACGTAGTAGACCGAAGACTGGCTGAACACAGTAGACCCTGCGATTCTCCGCAGTCTCCCGGAGAGTGAGATTCATCGTCAAACGTATGCACTCATAATGTTGTACAACATTTTCCTAACGGTTTGAGCAAAGGATCATACATAAGACGATTAGTCAAGAAGAACAGTATATCCAGGACCTTGATTCTGTGGAAACCGTGCGTCATAACCATGTCCTCAGCACTTCTTCACTTATGTGTCATTAGCTTTTCATTCGCCCTCTCCGCCGTGCGACGCATATTATGCCCAATGCTCAACTGGATGACTTCATCGAGGAAGTGTTCGGCAACATCCTCGATCTCCGAGAATGTAACAAACGGCTTGTGGAGGCGATGTACGTTCGCCAGCGCGAGCAATCCCCGATCATCCAGAAGATCGGTGATGTTTTTGTTGAGGCTGCTAGAAGCTTCCGATATGCATATCCTACCTACGTTGCTCATCTTCCTTATGCAGAGAAGCGATTCAAGGAAGAGATCGAAGCAAATGCTAATCTGCGGCTTTTCCTCGAGGTTCGTGGAAATATCTATTCCGAATGTCTCCGAGTCTTTGGTTTACTTTTTGAGTGGTTCTGCCCGGTTTGTAGGAGTGTTCACGCCAATCTGCGAGACTGCAGGAGTCTAGACGCCTGGATCTGAAGCACTTCTTGTCACGACCTTCTGAGCATCTGCAAAAATATCCCTTTGCACTTGAAGCGATCATGAAGGAAACGACAGAGGGCAACCCGGACGCGTATTACCTTGCACAAGCTATCCATGGTATCAAGGATCTGCAAAACGTTGCCCAACTTCGTACGTTCCAGACTGCCATGGGCAAGGGTCCTACCGCGAAGTGGGAGTGGCACGATCTGGTTCCCAATGAGTTGAGAGAAGGTTTAACTAAATCCGAGGCAAAACGCCAGGCGTGAGCGATCATTTATCAAAGATAGGTGTCGGATGTTCAATAATATTTGTAGGATCATCTTTGAGTTGATCAAAGGTGAGATGGACTACGTCAAGGATCTGGAAAATATTGAAATGGTACGAGACGGTTCTGGCTGGTTCGGGCAGTAACACCTGAACAATTCATCTTGCTAGATGTACATCCAGCCGTTGCGGACGCAAGACCCGTCTATCATCTCACAGGAGAGGCTCGAGAACTTCATTATGGACGTGTTCCATAACTTTGCGGAGATTTATGGTCATCATCGGAAGCTACTCAATCAGCTGCACGAAATCCAGCGAGAGGAGCATCCTACCATCAAGAGTGTCACAGCAGCGGTGTTCGACGCTGCTTTAAGCTTCAGGGAAGCCTACATGGAATATATTCCAAACTACCCGATCGCAGCGTATCGGATAGACGACGAGATGGCCAATAACCCCGAGTTTAAGACCTTTGTCGAAGTACGTGCGTCACTTCACCCATTGTCCTGTCCCCTGTAACGCTATGTTTTTCTAGCAATGTACACGCCATCCCGACGCTCATCGTCTGGACATGAAAAATTTCATCAATCGTCCTATACCTCGACTTTTGCGATACGAATTACTTCTGAAAGGCGTATACGAGGAAACACCTGCAGGACATGAGGACCGCGAAGCCATTCCCCAGGTTCTGGAGATCATCAAGTCGCTTGGAAAAGACAGCGAGCCGGGCGTGGACTCTGCGAAGCAGAAGGTACAACTGTGGTGTTATAACTCAAATATCATGTTCAAACCAGGGGAGAATGTGGTAAGTACATGGCTACGGTATTTGCCGAGTATTGATGGATACGGACGCAAGGACATGGATCTGTTGAACGAGAATCGCTCATTGATTCATGCCGGCAAGTTATTGAGGCAACCCGAGACCGGTTTTGAATGGAACGGATGGACTGAGCTCTTTGTCCTTCTGTTCGACAATTATTGTAAGCCGACGTGATTCGCCCATGCACCCCTTGTTCTGACTAGCGATATATAGTGGTTCTGACGAAGCCAAAAGAAAAAGATGGTGTGACGAAGTATTACGTCAATCGCAGGGTTAGTCGTCCTCCAGCGATCCAGTGACCTTTAGAACTGAGGGAATACTTAGCCGATCCCATTGGATCTATTAAATCTCACTAGCTTCTTGGACCCACCCACACAACGGAGTACGGGCATTCTACGTCTAGGACTTGGTGGCAGACATGGCGACAGTGGTGGGCCGACGTCACCAGGTAGCGGGCTGCCCGACAGTGCGGTGGACTCTCGTTTGGTATACCCTTGCACGATCCACTACAGTGGGAGGCTCGGCGGGCTATACACATTGTTCACAGAGAGCCCTCAGGCACGGGCGGAGTGGAAGCAGAAGTTGGAAGAGGCGATTGGTCTGCGTAAGGTCGTGCAGGAGTCTAACAAGGTGTTTGAGATGGAACCACTCAGCACAGACACTTTCTTCATCCCCGCAATGTCGGCAAGCGCGACTGCGCCATCGTGGAACCACGAAAATTCGTTTACCGGCAAGGTGACATGCTCCGTGCCATTCAGTGGGTGTTACGTCTGGAGTGTATCTATCTTTTCACTGAGTCTCTGTATGCAGCCACGACAGACGGAAGGGCGCTTGTTGCGATTGGATGTGCGGAGGGTGTGTGGATTGGCTTCAGACACGACTCTCGATGTAAGCCTTTTGGTTGCTGGTCCCTGTCATCTAATCTCGGTGCCCGCATCAGCCATGCGTCGTGTGCTGCATCTCAAGATGGTTACACAATGTGCGATGCTAGAAGACTTTGGGATGTTCCTTGTCCTGGCAGACAAGGTAAGTCAGCCATCCTGTCGTCGCAGGGGAAAAGACACAGAACGTTTCCATAGGCATTATTTGCTTATCATATAGAAGCGCTCGTTCCATCGTCACCACAAAGCGCGCATACATCACAGCCTCAACGAGTCAATGGCACGCGGGACGTCCACTTTTTCAGCGTTGGTAACCAAGGTGGTCGGACCTTGGTTATCTACATGAAAAAGAAGGGGGTGCGCCTCTTTCGCAAACGGAATTCATGCACCTTGCTTACATTCTCGTAGCTTGACAGTGTTTTTCGTGTCCTTGAGCCAGTTGTCGAGAAAATTAACGAGCGATCCAAGGCGCCTGCGTCGTTTACATCGAGATTCGGCATACGACCTGCTCGGTCGGAATGGTTCCGGTTATATAGGGTGTGTAACATGGCTATGGCATTCACATTGAAACCGACTTTTTTTAAATTTCCTACAAGGAATTCTTCTTACCTTCTGAATCATTCGATTTGGTCTTCTTGAAAGCAAAAATTGCAATTCTTTGTACGAAAGGTTTTGAGATCATGGATCTCACGGAGTGTGTACTTGACATGGAGGGTGTATGGTTTACTAACGTTGTCACCAGCTTTAAAAGTGTTACGATTCCACTTCGTGACGATGGTCACGAGCGGCTGGCAAAACGTTGCGAATCATGCAAGCCGATGGGTATGTTCCGCGTCGAAAACGAGTTTTTGTTGTGCTACGACGGTGAGGGAGACAACCGTGATCTGGTCTACTGCTTACGTGGTTCATAGAATTCGGCATTTACGTGAACAAACACGGGGCGCCTAGCCGTTCCACGGGAACGATCGAGTGGGAGGGGACAGCAGAACGCGTGGCCATGCACTGGCCTTATATTCTTCTCTTCGACTCGCGATTTATTGAAGTGAGACACGTCTCGACCGGTCTTCTCGCTCAGATTATTCCCGGGCACGAGATTCGTTGTATCTGGGATGGCCGTGGCACATCTGGCACGGCGGCCGCCAATGGCGCGGAGGGCTTCCATCAGCCAATGAATCTCGATCCTCGAATACACGCTGTGATGTCTGCACCTGAACCCTCGGGCCAGACTGGGCAACCTGGTCGACCGCGGACGGTTGCACAGCATGTTTTCGAGCTTGTGCCGACGGTTCCTCTCCACCCCCCAGAGCCGTTGGCGTCACCATCCCAGTCTGCGTATTTCCCGCAACCAGCTTCACCCCCACACTCTCCGACCATGATAGCCGCCAACTCGTGGAATTGATACTCCCCACTTTTTTTTTTTTCCGCCACAGCATGCGCTCCTTCCCCTTCCCGCCATTCGATCTTCCTAGATAATTTGTTTTTCTTTCGTCATGCGCGTCTAAACCCATCCCGCCTTCAGGACCTTTCTTTGGCCGCTTTTGCGCCCTGATAGTATAATACGAGCTTGTTGTTGCACTCATGCGGATGAATTTACTTTTTCTTCTGATCAGAACGTCGTCGGCTGTGTCCGAGTCGGTCGGGGTCGGAACTCGGGCCGCGAAAGTGTCTCTTTCCCCGGCCTTGACTGCGCAGCGCTGCTTTGCGTACGACGAGCATTCCCGACGGCGTCTTCACCTCGAGCCGTCAAGACTGCGGCGTTACCATGCAGGCAATGACCGCAAGGAAGGAACGTCGGTCAGGTGCTCCTCCGCACACATTGCCGCACTCCGCCCGACGATAGCATGGTTATTGGGCTATTTCGGGGGTCATCTGCCTGGTTGCCATAGGCCGACGCAGTGGGAGAGGAGACCCGAACAGGTAGGTGCTATGCTGTCAGTTCCCACTGGTAATTAACTTCCATGCATCGGGGCCTTAATACCAGCGGCTACCTGCCGCGATGCACATCATTCCATATCGCGTTATATTCACACTTTCTTATGGTGTTATTGTCCACAATGTGCGTGTACAGGACGGCGTTGGCTGTGATCGTGGCTTATCTGCCCTAACGCACTCACGGAGACTTGACGTACAAAAAATGGGGGCCGACCTTGACATCACTACTGGCGGTGTGCTTTGTTATCGCTACCACGTTCACACCAGCTCTACGGAGTAGGTTTGGACTAGATATCCTTAACGTCAGCCAAATTGCTCCGACGCGCCTCGTGGGACTGCTTACTGCTGCCATCAGTGTGTACGGGCGGCCCGCTCTACGTTCAACCTCCACCTTCATGACGTCCGTACCGCCACATTTTCTGGACCGGCTGTTTATTCGCAAGTAAGTCGGTCGTGGGTATGCGCGTCTTGTTGGACTGATTCACCATTGCAGATCTTGTGTTTTCTCTGGGCTTACATTGCTACTTTATGACTACATGATTACTTTCCCCCTTGAGGTACGATTCGGCGCTGTGCTCGCGAGGTAGTGTGGTCTAACTGCCGTCCAAAGGTCAGGTATATTTGGGAGGGGCCCTGGACGGCCCTCAAAATCGGGTTTCTGCTAAATCGGTACGGGAGCGCGCTCGGACAGACGTTCATCATGGTGGAAGAGACGGGATACCTACATCCTTCCGAACAGGTGCGTGCAGTGTCACTACCCGCGCGTGGTGTCTCACGACTCTGGTCACATTCACCCAGTTTTGCGGATTTTTTCGAATATACTGTACGCTTTTTGTCGTGTTTTCCACGGAATCTATCCGGAGTGAGTATGCTGACCACATCGTTCCACCAATCTTTGACGGGGCCAATTGTAGTCCTGGTCTTGATGCGCGCTTGGGCAATCTGGGGGTACCGATATTTTGCTGCAACCTTCCTGGTTGCACTATATGCCCTCTATGTTCTCGCGTTCACGGGCGCGTTGATTTATACCAACTTCAGTATCCGAGGTGCGTTCTACGACGGATATCCTCGTTGAAAGGCGAACCTGAGCGCCCTTCGCAGTCGTCACCTTTGACTATCTGGACTATGTTAGCATTTGCCTAAGCCCCGTACTCCGTACGTCAATTCGCTTGTACCCGGAGTCGTTCTCTCTGATGATCTGTTCTTTTTATGGGCTGTAGCATACATTGTAAGTCGCGTCATTCATGGACGTGTGCACATCTGAAGCGGAACCTATCACCCCAGTGGTTGATATGGTTGGCGACGTAAGTCGCTTTTCTAGAGGGCAGCGCGTTTGATCCTCATCTGCAGCGTAGACTGGGACTTGACAGCATCACGTTGGTGATGGTATGGTACAGTCTTCAAAAGCGCTTCAAGGAGTCGCATGCCGTTTATCCATCACCGTTGATCCGCTTTCTTGTACGGGACGGTGAGAGCACTCGACTCTTCGTGCAAGCGGATATTAATTAGTGGTTTAGCGGTCATGTTCTATGCTGTACGTTTTTTGATTTGTTTTTGTTTCCCTTTCTTGTTTCGAAAGGCTCATGGTTGCGTAGGCAAGCATGTTCAACAACATATTTTCTATTTTGTGTTGGTAAGGACCTCGGCTCGACAGGTCTTTCTTTGTGTTTGATCGTCTGCTCGAATCCGTTAGGACTGTAATGAGCCAAGTGAGAATCCAAGTCACTTTTTGCCAACGATGTTTGGTGACAGTCGGTCATATGATACACAGGATCCGAGAAACTTCCTTCAATTAGCGTGAGTGGAGAGATTGTATCTCGTGTCTAGTGTTTTCTGAAGTGGCGTTCCGTGCTACAGAATATCTTCTCCGATACTCTCATTGGTCGGACAACGCCTCATTCTTAACCTTCGAGGCTACCAGATACGACCGCCGACGACGCGCGATCTGAGCCGAGAGGTAGACAGACAGATAGCGGCGTTTGATGATCACCTCCTGCTGGATCTCAGAAGAGATGCCGAACAAGGGATCCCAGACCAAACTAGGGATAGCGAGACGAGTAGTAGTCACACGACAGGAGCCATACAACCTGGGCTCGAGTTGACGGAGGTGCGGCGCAGCCAAGGTTTGCCAAGGACCATCGATGATACCCGTCTGGTTACGAAGATTGCATAATACACATATTTGTACTCTTGGGGCCGACCAGAGTCTCTGAAAGCGGGGTTCGGTTTTCTTGTGTTCTCCGTCAGTGTTTTCTTCTTTAGCTCGGATGCTCCAACTGCCACCAGAACGACAGCCTCCCCTTGACGTACTACGGATCACGTCTTGTATTGCTTTTGTCACATCAGTGATTCCTCTGTTCGCCCGTTACGCCGCTGACATTTGATGACACCAATTCCTTGGTTGATACTCCCCACAAGGCCACCAGGTTACCAGGGTACGGCCAGGCTTCAAGCTTCAAGTGCGACCAACTTACGACCAGATCCAAGGCTTGAATTTGATGTATATTTGATCCGCTCTGGGTCTATTCATTCATGCGCCCGTCCACCTGGCAACAAATCGTGCACTATCTCCCTGCCAAACTGCGCCCGTGGTTACACGACGTCGCCAAGTCCACGTTTGTTCCCTCCATCATGTGGAAGTTAACGCATACCAGTTCACTGATAACCATCGATCCGACCCAAAGTTGGACGCCGCACGTCAACGTCGCTGGTTCCGGCCACGGGTGGTTGCCCAGGACGAGTTCTCGGATATGCGAGCGGCCTTGCAACAGGTGCGGTCGTCATCGTGGTGGCTGCCCCTGTCAGATGTCGTAGCTGATCGTGATCGCGACGTGCATGTGCATCGTTGTCCTGTGTTCTCTCCAAGTTGGTCCCTATGTCACGACCCACCGGTGCAGGACCGTGATTTGATCTCTGGCTGTTGAGGGGGGTAGTATCGAAGGAATGAGGATATCAGAGCGCAAAAACATGAGGTGATGCAGAACGAGATTTGAAGTGTAGGAAGGGAAAAGATGCTCGCGCCTGGCAGTGAGACCGCTTGGTGATCCGAAGCCTGTCAATCCAACGCCTTTCTTTCTCTGTTTCCAAGCGAGCCCTGCCCCGTACTTTCTCTCCGCCGCTCAGCCCCTCGCCTGCAAAGCGCATCGTTCCCGGCGACGCATCTCCAAAACGACCTTGAGCTGCCTCTCGGTTTGCGCGTCTGGTGGTGCCCGACGTCGATATTCACGGTCCTCCCGCTGCACGGTGCAGGTCCGCACCGGAAGGGGGAGAAGAACCTCATGGGCGTGTGCGTCTCCTCGTACGCGCCCTCTCTCGGCGCTCGTCCGCGCTCGGGTGCAGAAGGCCGAGGCGCCACGGTGCCTCTCGAACTGCGGTGACGTGATCTCGTTCACTGGAAGCCAAGCAAGGCCACGGACCTGAGCGAGCTCCCCGAGGCGGAGTGCGAGACCGACCAGATCCGCCGCGAGGCCGCTGCCAGCATGCCCGACCGCGCGACGATCGAAGGTGCCGCACGGGTGTTCTGGGACCACCGTTGGGTGCACGTCGCCTGTCACGGCGCACAGCACCCGGAGAAGCCGTTCGAGTCGTGGTTCGCGATGGGCGACGGTAAGCTCACCCTGATGCGTATCATCCGGGAGCGCTGCGCGGAATCGGATCTGGCGTCCCTATCTGCGTGCCATACAGAGGTAGGAGACAGGTTGGCGCCGGACGAGGTGTTACATCTCGCGGTGGAGATGCCGCTCACAGGGTTTAAAGGTGCGATCGGGACGCTGTGGAAGGTGGACGATTCGGTCGCGCACCAGGTGGTCACTCGGTTTTATAGGGAGGTGTTCGCGCGCCCAGTCGTCGATTTCGAGTACGCGGCGACTGCGTGGAACACAGCAATGGTACAGAGGGCCATGGAGGTGTCGTTGGAGAAGCGGGTCATGTTTGTACACATCGAGCTTTGGGTTCATTCGGGATCGGCTGATGTAGGTCATTTCTCGCATGCATGATTCATTGAGTAGTGATTTCAATCAGTCTCCTTTCAGATCCACTTAGTGTCTATGTTCGCTGGTTCGGTGCCAGAGAGGGTGGCCGCATGCTGAAGAGGCGGAACGTGTTTACTTCGCGCTTTCTGTCTGATGTAGATTTCTTTCCGTACGATAAACCGGTCTGTGTTTACTTTTTTTTTCGAGAATCCTGTCAGAACGTACCCATCATAATCCGACTGCTCACTTTTTTCCGAACACACCCAACCACTTGTCGTTCAAAGCAGCACCTGGATGACGGATCTGCTGGGTCCGTACTGTTCATGGACGGAAGTATTGCATTGCATCCCTTGATGATGGTTTTCTATACCTCGACTTTGAGCGGCAAGGCTCCGCGGTCTTGGCGTCGATCCCTCGACAGCGTTCCAGAACGTTATCTACGTAGCAGAGTACGCGTCATTGCGGTGGCCCGACCCCGACGAGTCGGAAGACATGGCGTTCCCGTTATACCCATCGTTACGTCTATTTCGCCCACCGCCTCCGATGGGATGAGTGGTGGGTAAGATTCCACTACCATAAAAAAAGCTCAAGGTCCCACGCGCCATTATCACCATGCTGAAAGCCTCACCAGTCCCTGCTCCGGGGTAATGACTCGGCTAAAATGTAGATTCAGGCGACAGGCCGTCGCGAGACTTGTGAACTGGGTATCCGCCATATTTGCACGGAGAACGAGGACGCACGGGACGGGTGTCGCTGAGCGCATACCACTGACGGCGGCGCACGGCTCTGACTGCGGGTCTGGTAGCGGAGAAGCTCAAGGCCGCTCCTGGGGCCTGTGACACGTTTCAGAACATGCATGGCGATATGACAGAGGGTAAGCAACATCACTCGAATCGCTGCTGCAAACTCGCCATCGCTCCTTGTTTGGTCGAGTCTCGCCAGGTCCGGTCACGCGAGGAGTATTGTGCTACGGAGAGACCTCGGGACGAATTGAAGTCGTGTGTCCCCAACGTGGTCGATTTAGCTGCGCTCATCGAGTCCACCACATCTCATGCGATGGCAAGTAGAGGGATGCGTCGAGTCGTGTCCCCATTTCGTAGGCGAATGAAGGCCGAAACGAGATCGGAAACGCGGCGTGGGCGAGTGACGCTGGGTTGGAGCGTGGGGGTACTTCAAGCACACAACCACGCGCCAGTGGACCTGCAAGCGGTCTGACAGACGGACGTGGCACCCGCGGAGGCACCCTCACCTCGGCATTCGGAGGTGCAGGATGCCATCCCAAAACACGAAAACTCCCATTCCCGTCCACCAGCGTTTCGTGCTGCTTTCCGGAGATGGCAGACCTGATTAGCGGTGAGGATATGCACCATGCGTACGTGGCTTCGCCCTAGAGGCAGGACCGAATTCTGGGCGCGCCATTCCACATAACCACCCCAACAAGCTGACGTTGTTTGGGGGATGTACAGCGCTGTCGTTTCCTCGGCAGGACAACTTATGAAGCGTGTCATCGACATGACAAGGCGTTGGATGGCAATTCGGCGTCAAACTCGTCGCTGCTCGTGTCTTCTCTGTTCTTTTAGTTTCCATCTCATCCCGCTGGCTGGACCGGTCCTCCTGCCGTCATGTCCACGATACCGCCAATCATTCTACGCCATGTGTTCACTCGCCAGTGCGTATTCATGATACTCGCTGCTTCATTCGCTCGAGTCCCTCCGTAAAGATTAGTCGCATGTGCAGGAACGACATTACTCATTTACGACTATTTCCTCACTCTTTCGCTCGAGGCACGTTTCGTGCGACAATGGCAGACTAGCTCACCTGAGATACCTTGCTATCAGGTAACACATATCTGGAGTGAACCATGGACGCTCGTCAAGCTACTATTCCTCGTCAACCGGTATGGGAACCTAATTGGCCAAACTGCCATGTTGCTGGAAGAAGTTGGCCACCTGAGCAACGGCTCCCGACATGTACATCTCTTCATGCTTCTCTCTCATCCGTCAAGCTTACTCGTCTACAGTTTTGCATAGCCTTCGTGGTGTGCGTTCCTTTCTTTGCAATCTTTTCTGGAGAATCAGTCCGCAGTGAGCATGCCATGGCCTCAGACAACTTTGTTCTCATGGCGAGCCATAGTTTTTGTCGTAATGCGTGCTTGCGCAATCTCGGGATGCAAGCCCAGGGTTGCCCGCTTCATCACCACGGTCTACGCTCTTTATGGTACAGGTGTCCTCGCGTTATCTGTCTTCTGTACATTGGCAAGTGCAGATAGTGAGTGACCATCCTCCACGTTTCCGTCGACATGTCATGACCTTGTGGCAGCCATGCAATTCGAGTATCTAGAAGAAATTGGCATGTGTTATGTTCCCGTTATCGGTGCGTCTCGTATTCCTTCTTTCCTTTCCTGTCCCTTGACCTCGACTGTAGACTCTATAGCTAAGAACGTATGTTTTCATTTCCTCTCTAAAGTTTGTCGGGAAGCCGCTTACAACATCAAATTCTTCAGTGGACGATCTGGTTTGTACCGTGAGTGAAACCATCCCCAAACGGGGCGGTATGCTCCAGCATTCATTCCTGGAACAGGACGTTTCTCGATGTCTTTACATTCGCATTCGTCTGGTATACACTATACCAGTTCACCAGGGCGTGCCATGGTGTCCGGCCGTCACGACTGATTCGCTTGCTCGCACGGGACGGTGAGTGACTTTTTTTTTCTCGTCTGCCCGAACGTCTGTCCCTCGCGCTCTTTCTGACAGAGTCCTTGTAGCCTTCTTCTTTTTTTTGGTAAGTGTTCCTCCATAAAGGTAGTCTCAAAGGGGGAGTAGGTTAACGTTCCGACCCAGGCAACGCTGTTCAACGACGTGATGTGCATCGTATGCTGGTACGTCCCCCTGCTGCCGTCGATCTCGTTTTTCCAACCAGGCACCCCCTAGGACCTCGTTCAACCAGGTAAGGAGGGACGCCCTCTTGTCGAGTGGCCCACTGCTCTTCCAACGATCTCGCTGGGCACGACATGTTGCAGGGCTAACGTATACCTTTTTTTTTTTTTTTTCGACCACACAAGGATCCGAGATGTTTTCTTCAGACGCTGTGTGTAGAGTTCTCTTCCCCCTTCTTTCTCTCTCGTGTATCTCTGACAGTTTTTACAGGATCACGTACCCCGTACTGTCGGTCGTCGGCCAACGTCTCGTGCTCAACATCCGCGAACTCCAGCTGCAGTCGGGTTTGACATACGATCTCACCCAGGAGGTCAACAGACAGATCGCGCTCCTGGCAGCGGGAGAAGAGCGGCAAGCGGAACAAGAGCCAGAAGAAGAGCCCGGACACGACCGGGAGGAGTCGGAGAGCTCGGCGTCTGACAGCGGTACGGCGCCCGAGAGCCAGGAGCGAGATTCATGACCCCGGTTGGCCCCGGTGAGTGTCGTGTGTGCACGCATGTGCGGTGGAAAGGGGTTTTCTTCTCTTGTTTCGCTTCAAAATGGAAAGAGATGGACTTGCTCGACCACAAACTTGCGCGGAGCGAGTCTCTGCGGTGGTTGCTTGGGTTACACTGTTTGATACTCTCTTACGGACAACTTCCTTGTGCTGTCGTGTCCGCGCGTCCAGCGCTCGGTCTCGCATGTGTTAGATAATTCGGTATCTTACAAGGACTTGTTACTATTCTGTGACATAGACAAAAGTAAGTAATGTATCGCGCCTACGGCGAGCACATTTTAACACCGGAGCGAAAATCATGTACCCAACGGCTTGATGTCGTTAAATAACCCCCCCTCCCTCCAGGTCCCCATAAAGCAGCTACGATTATCCCGTTGCCGCAAGCACAGCCTGGCCGCCCCTCTCTACACCCGTGTCTTCCGTCCCCTCCATCGCGTCTGGTTCTAGCTGGGGTGGCACTGGGTCTGGCAGTGCCTTTCCATCCGCGTTCTCCCATCCGACACCTGTTGGAATCGGAGCTGAGCCCGAACCCGAGCCAGATTCTTCCGTCATCATCGTTCCTGGTTCGGTAATGACGCCAACACCCTCCACGTCCGTTTCCATCGCGTCAGGTTCGGCAGTCATGTCCGCCTCGGTCTCCATCTCCGCGATCGCTCGTCTAAAATATTCCAATCAATCGCGAAAACAACGCGAAAAGAGGTCACGCACGCATACGCCTCCCGACAATCTTTCCGAATGCTCGGGGTCTTCCAGCGTTGTCGGCGAGACGTTGGAGCGAGCAGCTCGGCATCCAAAGCTTAAATCATTTAATTAGAGGTCAATCCAAAACGCTATGTGCAAACAAACCACTCACCGTCATCTTCGCCGAGCAGCAAGAGCCGACTCACGCCAACCCATTGCCTGTTCCAAAGTGAGCGTTGAGCAAGGGTCATCGATGGGCAGGTGAAAATGACACCGAACCATTGAGATGCCTTGTCGAAAAATTGGATCAAGTGTAGAGGGCCATCGCCAGTTCGGCGTGTCACGTCACGCTGCTTCTTCACGGTAGGAGGAATACGCTCATCGTCTGGCTCATAGACGACCGCCGGCCACCATGGGTAGGTATCTAGTCAAAGCGTCAACGCGTGGGGTGCTAGAAAATGGGCCAGACGAACTTGCTTTTGCCCAAACTGGAAGATGCCAATTAGCAAATGGATCCCCATTTCCATGGTATGAGGACACGCACCGAGCGTTCCACCCTCCAATGCTCTGCCCTCTGGAAGAACAACTGCACCTGGTCCAGCGGGCTGTGGTGCTTTAGAAGGGCCCGCGATAGGTGGAGCGGTCGGGGGAGCCTTCGTAGGTTGTTGTTCCTTGTGATGCGCCCCGCTCCCATCTTCCTCTTCACTCTCAAGCTCACTAAGAGAGGACAAGTCAGACTCATGACCATTACCTTTGTCATGCGCAGGTGCCTGTGCCACAGCGGCTGCGGCAGCTGCCGCCTTCTTCTCTGCCTTTCGGCGTGAAGCCTTCTCTCGGCGCGTGGCGGGTGTGTCGAGTTCTTCGATGATGATCTTGCCACCCACCGCGATGATGTTTGTATATTGGTCTCTTGGGATCGCTGCGATGCGAGCTGCCAAGTCAGGTTCTGTCTCTTTGTGTACGTCCGGGGGAGGCACAAGCACAAGCACGGGCTCGGGCTCAGGCTCAGGGATGGGTTCAGGTT